>MDKI01045520.1:0-18438 GCA_005239505.1 Nicotiana paniculata | reverse complement strand
AAAGCACATAAAATGCGAGGTATATAATGCTTAAAATCACGAATTCTAGCCACACATCATGTACAAACATGACTGAAATCAACCAAAGCTAAATCTATCAATGTTTTTCTTTTTTATACGTACTAGTCATAAGATACGCGTGTTGCGCGTGTGCCTCGTCTCGATATTACAACCTGTTATATTATAAAATAAATTTAAAAAAGAAAGAAAATTACGTTCTAAAATTATTAATTTAAGTCTTATTTATTTATTTTTTTGCTTATATCACGACCCGAAATTTTCACTATCAGGACCGTGATGACGTCTAACATTCACTTGCTAGGCAAGCCAACATTAGAGATTCAATAAGCAAAATCTTAAACCTTACAATGATTTAACAACAATTTAAACCATAACAGATTAATAAAAGAGTGGAAATTCATAACAAACCCAAACATTTATACATAACTACCCAGAATCTGGAGTCATAACTCACGGACTTCTAAGATTTTACTACAAATAACTGGTTGAAAGAAAGTACAACTGTTTACGAATTAAAAGAAACAGTAAACTGAAATAGCTACAAGGGGACTCCAGGGTCTGCGGACGTCGGCAAATCTACCTTGGGTCTCCTATGCAATGAAGTCAGCAGCTAGTCTCGAGATCAGCTCGAACCGACACTAGAATCTGCACATGAAGTGCAGAATGCAGTATCAGTAAAACCGACCCCATGTACTGGTAAGTGTCGAGCCTAACCTCGACAAAGTAGTGACGAAGCTAGGACAAGACACCCACAAACAACCTGTGCAGTATAACCATACACATAGCGATAACAATAATAAAAGAAATAAGACTAGAAGTATTGGGAAGGAGACATGCTGAGGGTATCACAGTATAAGAAATCAAAGTAGTGATAAAGACTTGATCAATCAATATGCCTTAAACAGATAGAACAAGTAAAAAGGGGTAAAAGAAACTGCAAGTCATCACCCTTCATATATTGACTCTCTCATACTATGACACAACATGACCCTTCGTGCATTATCACTCACAGAACATGACACGACATCACCCTTCGTGCATTAACACTCACTCACAAACACTTGCACGGCATCACCCTTCGTGATTTTACACTCTCCCTCACCAAAACAAGGAACAATAACAACAGAGAGATAGATATATCAAAAATTAGTCTTACTTCAACATTTAGTTCCACAATACCAACCTCAATTTTGAGTCAATACTCAATAAATATCAAATTCCGTAAAAACATGATAAAAGATGCTCAACATAACGACCGTCTAATCTAAGCATGAACAATACGATTAAAGAATACAACAGTTATAAGAATAAGACTCACTCGCATGCTATGACTCGACAACAACACATAGGTGCTCGTACTCAACAACCAAACACGTAGCAAATAATCATATAATACCTAATCCCTCAAGCCAAAGTTAGGCACAACACTTACCTCGCTCCAATGGCCAAATTCAAAGCTCAACCACCACTTTTCCTCTAGATTCCACCTCCAAACCACTCGTATCTAGCCATAATTAACTTAATAACATCAAATATTGCTAAATAAATCAATTTCAATATATAAATTTAGGTTTCCCAAACTTCCCCCCTCCCCCCAAAAGTCAAAAATCAACCTGGGCCCGCTTGGTCAAAACTCGAGGGTCGGACCAAAGCCTATTCACCCATTCACCCCCGAGATCGAATATGTAATTAGTTTTGAAATCCGACCCCAAATCAAGGTCTAAATCCCCAATTTGCAAAAATTCCCAATTCTTCCAAAATCCCTAATATCTATCATGAACACCTTAGATTTTAGGTTGAAATTTCATGAAATGCAATGGGTAATCGAAGGAAAATGGTCACTTACCAACACTTTGGAGAAGAAATTGTCTTTTGAATATTGCCCCTAGGTCTTCTAGCTTTTGAAAATTTGAAGAAATGGCTCGAGTCCCGTTTTGGGACTGTTTTATGAATTAGGCGACATTGTTCATCGCGTTCGCGTCAACACTGTCGCGTTCGTGAAGAGCAGGGCCTGAGTGGCCTATGCGATCGCCAGTAACTGGAAGCGTTCGTGAAGGTCTATCCCCCCTGACCTTCGCATTCGTGAGATGGGGTTTGCGTTCACGTATAGTTACTTCATCTCCCAACCCAGCTAAAGCTACGCGTTCACGTGAGACGAGCCGCGTTCGCGTAGAGAAATCCCTCTAGTGCTCCGTGTTCCCGACCGTAGTCTCGAGTTCGCGTAGAGTAGAATCCTTTCCCTGCCCAATCCCCTTCGTGATCGCGAAGCACAACGTATCAGAACATCAGTAGCAGCAAAACACACAGATTTCTAAGTTTCAAAATATTTGTAGCCTATCTGAAACTCTCGGGGCTCCAAACCAAACATGCACACAAGTCCTAAAACCTCATACAACTTTCTCGCATGATCAAATCGCCAAAATAACACCTAGAACTACGAATTTAGCACCAAATTGAATGAAATTTTCAAGAAAGCTTCAAAACCTCTATTTTCACAACCGGATGTCCGAATCACGTCAAAAAAACTTTGTTTCTCACCAATATTTCATAGACAAGTCTTAAATATCATAACGGACATGTACCGGGCTCCGGAACCAAAATACGGACTCGATACCAACAAGATCAAACATTAAACAAATTCTTAAAACCATTAGATTTTCAGTCTTTCAATTTTTAACAAAAATTCATATCTCGAGCTAGGGACCTCGGAATTCAATTTCGGGCATACGCCCAGGTCCCATATTTCATTATGGATCCACCGGAACCATCAAAGTACGGGTCTGGGTCGATTTACTCAAAGCGTTGACCGAAGTCAACTAAAATCAATTTTAAGGCAAAAATTATTATTTTCATCATCTTTCAATATAAAATCTTTCCGGAAACACGCCTGGACTGCGAACGCAAATAGAGGAGGATAAAAATGAGATTTTAAATCTAAAGAGCACATAATCGAGTTCTAAAACATAAGATGACCCTTTGAGTCATCACATTCTCCACCTCTAAAACAATTGTTCGATCTCGAACGGACATAGAAAAGTACCTGAGCTGGTGAATAGGTGGGGATATCTACTCCGCATGTCCGACTCGGACCCCCAAGTAGCTGCCTCTACGGGCTGACCTCTCCACTACACTCGAACTGACGGATAAATCTTTGATCTCAACTGACAAAGCTGCCAGGATAGAATAGCTACCGTCTCCTCCGTGGGACGGGTCACTATGATACTTCTGGAGCATGGACACATGGAGTACTGGATGAACTGCTGATAACCCCGGAGGCAAAGTAAGCCTATAAGCCATCTCTCCCACTCTATCAAGAATCTCAAAAGGCCCAATATACCTAGGGCTCAACTTGCCCTTCATTCCAAACCTCATGACACCCTTCATGGGTGACACCCGCAACAACACTCTCTCCCCGACCATGAATACCACATTACGAACTCTACAGTCGGCATAACTCTTTTTCTTGGACTGAGCTTTGCAAAGTCGATCCTGTATAATATTGACCTTGTCCAAGGCCTCATGTACTAGATCAGTACCCAACAACGGAGCCTCCCCCGGCTGAAACCACCCAACTGGCAACCTGCACCGTCTACCATATAATGCCTCATAGGGATCCATCTGAATACTCGACTAGTAGCTGTTGTTTTTGGCGAACTCTGCAAGGGGAAAGAACTGATCCCATGATCCCCCGAAGTCTATAACACAAGCGCGAAACATATCCTCCAAGATCTGAATATTACGCTTAGACTGCCCGTCTGTCTGAGGATGGAATGTTGTGCTAAACTCAACCCGCGTACCCAACTCATGTTGTACTGCCCTCCAAAAGTGCGAGGTGAACTGCGTACCTCGATTAGAAATTATAGACACGGGCACACCGTGAAGACGGACGATCTCACGAATATAAATCTCTACCAACCGCTCCGAAGAATAGGTAACTGCCACAGGAATGAAGTGTGCTGACTTAGTTAGCCTATCCACAATGACCCAAACGATATCGAACTTCCTTTGAGTGCGTGGGAGTCCAACAACAAAGTCCATAGTGATATGCTCCCACTTCCACTCAGGAATCTCTATCTGCTGAAGAAAACCACCGGGTCTCTGATGCTCATACTTCACCTGCTAGAAATTCAGGACCTAAGCTACATAAGAAACTATATCTTTCTTCATCCTCCTCCACCAATAATGCTTCCGCAAATCCTGGTACATATTGGCGGCGCCCGAGTGAATAAAATACCGAGAACTGTGGGCCTCCTCAAGAATCAACTCAAAAAGCCCATTAACATTAGAAACACACACGCGAACCTGCATCCTCATAACTCCGTCATCTCCAATAGTAACCTGCTTGGCACCACCGTGCTGTGCTGTGTCCCTAAGGACCAACAAATGAGGGTCATCATATTGCCGATCTCTGATATGCTCAAATAAGGAAGACCGAGCGACTGTGCAAGCTAGAACACTTCTGGGCTCTGAAATATCCAACCTCCCAAACTGGTTGGCCAAAGTCTGAACATCTGATGCTAGAGGCCTCTCACCGACAGGAATGAACGCAAGGTTGCCCATACTCGCTGCCTTCCTACTCAATGCGTCGACCACCACATTGGACTTCCCAGGATGATACAAGATGGTGATATCATAGTCTTTCAATAGCTCTAACCACCTCCTCTGCCTCAAATTGAGATCCTTTCTCTTGAACAAATACTGAAGGCTGCTATGATTCGTGAAAACCTCACACGACACGCCATAAAGATAGTGCCTCAAAATCTTCGGCACATGAACAATGGCTACCAACTCTAAATCATGGACAGGGTAATTCTTCTCATGAACCTTCAACTACCGAGATGCATATGAAATCACCATGCTCTCCTGCATCAATACTTCCCCTAGACCAACACGGGAGGCATCATAATATACCGTGTAAGATCCCAAACCTAATTATAACACCAACACGGACGCTGTAGTCAAAGCTGTCTTGAGCTTCTTAAAGCTCGCCTCACACTCGTCTGACCATCTGAACGGGGCACCCTTCTGGGTCAACCTAGTCAACGGGGCTGCTATAGATGAAAACCCCTCCACGAATCGACGGTAATAACCCGCCAAACCCAAGAAGCTCCTAATCTCCGTGGCTGAAGTGGGTCTAGGCCAGTTCTTGACTGCCTCAATCTTCTTAGGATCTACCTGGATGCCCTCAACTGATACAACGTGGCCTAAGAAAGCGACTGAATCCAACCAAAACTCGCACTTCAAAAATTTAGCATACAAATTACTGTCCCTCAGAGTCTGGAGCACTATCCTAAGGTGTGTCTCATGCTCCTCCCGACTGCGGGAGTATATCAAGACGTCATCAATAAACACAATCACAAAGGAGTCCAAATAAGGGCTGAACACTCGGTTCATCAAATCCATATATGTTTCTGGAGAATTTGTCAACCCAAAGGACATCACCAGAAACTCATAGTGCCCATACCGCATCCGAAAAGCTGTCTTAGGGACATCAGATGCCCTAATCCTCAACTAATGGTAGCCAGATCTCAAATCAATATTCGAAACACCTTGGCACGCTGAAGCTGATCAAATAAATCATTAATCCTCGGCAATGGATACTTGTTCTTGATGGTGACTTTGTTCAACTGCCGATAGTCTATACACATCCTCATAGACCCATCCTTCTTCTTCACAAACAAAATCGGTGCACCCCAGGGCGAGAAACTAGGTCTAATTAAGCCCTTATCAAGCAAATCCTGCAATTGTTCCTTCAATTTTTTCAACTCTGCTGGGGCCATCCGGTATGGAGGAATGGAAATGGGCTGAGTGCTCGGAGCCAAATCAATACAAAAATCAATATCCCTGTCGTGTGGCACCCCAGGAAGGTCTATAGGAAATACCTGTGGAAACTCACAGACAATAGGCACAGAATCCATAGAAAGAACCTCCGCACTAGAATCAGGAACATAAGCCAAATAGGCCAAACACCCCTTCTTGACCATACGCCGAGCCTTCATATAAGAAATAACCTTGCTGGTAGAATGGATATGAGTCCCTCTCCACTCTAACGAGGCATCCCTGGCAAGGCTAAGGTCACTGTCTTGGCGTGACAGTCCAAAATAGCGTGATAAGGTGACAGCTACGCAAAATCAACTTTATCGAGAAGCAGAAGATCTACACTGGTCTCAAGACTCCCAGTAATTACCACACATCAACGATATACACGATATACAACAATAGAATCCCCATAGGTGTGTACACATATACAGGGGCACTCAAAGAATCACGAGGCACAACCAAATATGAAGAAAAAAAAGATGACACATAGGATTAAGTAGACCCCGAATCAAATAGGACTGAAGCATCTCTATTGCAAACTGAAACAGTACCTGTAATAACAACATCGGATGACTCAGCCTCAGGTTTGGCTGGGAAAGCATAACATCGGGGCTGGGCCCCACCACTCTGAATCATATCTCTTGGACGACCTCTAGCTAGCGGGCCTCCACCTCTAACGGCCGTACCTACACCTCCAACAATTTGGCCCCTACCTCTAACTGATTGAACCCTGCCTCTGGTTGGTTGAGCAGGCGGTGCATCCACTGATGCCGGAACCATGGCACGAGAACTCTGATGCTGTGAACTGCTCGACGCATGAGGGAAAAATCTAGTAACGTGCCTCGGATCACCACAAGTATAACAAGACATCCACTGCTGTGACTGCTAGCCGTGAAACTGACCCTGTCGACCTGAATAACCACCCTGAAAACTTTGGAGCGGAGGTGCACTGGTAGGAGCTGATGGTGCACTGTAGGCTGGCTGATCAGAATAAGGAATATGAGGTCCACGTCCACTTGGGGCACCGTGGGATGCCTGGAGTGATGAATGAAATAGCTCGGGAGGATGGCCTCTACCATAAGTACCCCCACCTCCAGATGAGGCACCGGTGAACCCACCATAATGACGAGGTCTCTTGTCCGACCCCTGACCTCCCTGTCCAAGAACCATCTCGACTCGTGAGGCGATATTGGTCGCATCCTGGAAAGAAATCTCGCTCCCGGTCTCCTTAGCAATCTGCAATCTAATAGGCTGAGCAAGTCCCTCAATAAACCTCCTCACCCTCTCCCTCTCTCAGTAGGAAGAAGAAGAATATCATGAAAGGCCAAATCCACAAAACGGGTCTCATAGTGAGTAACAGTAATGCTGCCCTGCTGGAGATGCTTGAACTGATGGCCACGCTCCTCCCTCAAGGTGACAGGCAGAAACTTCTCTAAGAAGAGATGTGAGAATTGGTCTCAAGTAAGGGAATGCGACCCATCTGGTCTGGTAAACAAATAATCCCTCCACCATTTCTTGGCGGAACCAGTCATCTGAAAAGCAACAAAGTCGACCCCATTGGTCTCCAATATACCCATGTTCCGAAGAACCTCGTGACAACTGTCAAGATACTCTTGAGGATCCTCTGAAGTAGCACCACTGAAATAGACTGTAAAGAGCTTAGTAAACCTATCCAATCTACACAAAGCCTAAGAAGACATAGCTGACCCATCACCGGGCTGTGCCGCAACAACCGGCTGAACTACTCCAACTGGATGAGTTGCTGGAGTCTGAAACTAGGGAGCCATTTACTCCGGAGTGTGAGTAGCATGAGTATGGGATCTTTCACCAGCTTGAGATACGGCTGGTGCCATGGGAATTGTGCCAGTCTGGGCCAAACTCTCCATAAGGCCCACCAATCGGACCAAGGCATCCTGAAGCACTAGGGTGGCAATAAATCCCTCCGGGACCTGAGCTAGTCCGGCAGGAATAGTAAGAGCTGGAACCTCCTCATCAAACTCTACCTGAGGCTCCATGGCTGGGGCTGCTGCTCGGGCTCTGGTATGAGCCCTGCCCCTACCTCGGCCTCTGACACAACCTCGACCTTGATTGCCCCTCGTAGGAGTTGTTGTTGGGGGCTCTGGCTACTGTACAGCTGAAGAGGCGGTACGCGTACTCTCCAACTACGAGAGAATAAGAATATGAGAGTTCAATCAGTATTGAGAAAACAAAATCGCACGACAGAGTTGAATAAAAGTGAAATTTGTTCCTAACTTTATAGCCTCTGGGAGATAAGCACAATCGTCT
This sequence comes from Nicotiana paniculata, assembly GCA_005239505.1. Taxonomy (NCBI): domain Eukaryota; kingdom Viridiplantae; phylum Streptophyta; class Magnoliopsida; order Solanales; family Solanaceae; genus Nicotiana; species Nicotiana paniculata. The sequence continues at coordinate 10,311 of MDKI01045520.1, read as the reverse complement.
TCGTACCGATCCCCTAGACTCTACCAAGATCGTCCGTGAATTGTGAGACCTAGGCAACCTAGTACTCTGATACCACCTTGTCACGACCCAAAATTCCCACCATCAAGACCGTTATGACGCTTAACATTCACTTGCTAGGCAAGCCAACATTAGAGATTCAATAAGCAAAATCATAAACCTTATAGTAATTTAACAACATTTTAAACCATAACATATTAATAAGAGAGCAAAAATTCATAACAAACCCAAACATTTATTCATAACTATCCAGAATCTGGAGTCACAACTCACGAACTTCTAAGATTTTACTACAAATAACTGGCTGAAAGAAAGTACAACTTTTATGAATTAAAAGAAACAGTAAACTGAAATAGCTAGAAGGGGACTCCAGGGTTTGCGGACGTCGACAGATCTACCTTAGGTCTCCTATGTAATGAAGTCAACAACTAGTCTCGAGATCAGCTCGGATCGACACCAGAATCTACAGAGGAAGTGCAGAGTGCAGTATCAGTACAACCGACCCCATGTACTGGTAAGTGTCGAGCCTAACCTCGGCGAAGTAGTGACGAGTCTAGGACAAGACATCCACAAATAACCTGTGCAGTATAACCATACACATACCAATAACAGTAATAAAAGAAATAAGACAGGAAATATTGGGAAGAGGACATGTTGAGGGGATCACAGTATAAGAAATCAAAGTAGTGATAAATACTTGACCAATCAATATACCTTAAACAGATAGAACAAGTAAAAAGGGGTAAAAGAAACTGCACGGCATCACCATTCGTGCTTTTACTCTCAATCTCACCATATGAAACAATAGAACGTCACGACATCACCCTTCGTGCTTTAACTCTGAATCTCACCATATGAAATAATAGAACGACACAACATCACCCTTCGTGCTTTAACTCTCTCATAATATGACACGACATCACCCTTAGTACATTATAACTCACATAACATGGCATGACATCACCTTTCGTACATTAGCACTCGCTCACAAACACTTGTACGGAATCACCTTCTGTGCTTTTACACTCTCCCTCACCAAAACAAGGAACAATAACAACAGAGAGATAGATATATCAAAAATCAGTCTTACTTCAATATTTAGTTCCACAATACCAACCTTAACTTTGAGCCAATACTTAATAAATACCAAGTTCCATAAAAATATGATAAAAGTTGCTCAACATAATGATTGGCTAATCTAAGCATGAACAATACGATTAAAGAATTCAACAGTTACAAGAATAAGATTCACTCGCATGCTATGACTTGACAACAACACACAGGTGCTCGTCACCTCACATATATGTTGTACTCAACAACCAAACACATAGCAAATAATCATATAATACCTAATCCCGCCAAAGTTAGACACAACACTTACCTCGCTCCAACGGCCAAATTCAAAGCTCAACCACCGCTTTTCCTCTAGATTCCACCTTCAAACCACTCGTATCTAGCCATAATTAATTTAATAACATAAAATATTGCTAAAGAAATCAATTTCAATACATAAATTTAGGTTTCCCAAACTTTCCTCTAAAAAGTCAAAAATCGACCCCAGGCCCGCTTGGTTAAAACTCGAGGTTTGGACCAATACCCATTCTCCCATTCACCCCCGAGCCCGAATATGTAATTAGTTTTGGAACCGACCCCAAATCGAGGTCGAAATCCCCAATTTGTAAAAAAATTTAATTCTTCTAAAATCCCTATTGTCTACCACGAACACTCTATATTTTAGGTTGAAATGCAATGGGTAATCAAAGGAAAATGGTTTGGAATCTCTTACAACCACTTTGGGGAAGAAATTGTCTTTTGAAAATTGCCCCTAGGTCTTCTAGCTTTTGAAAATTTGAAGAAATGGCTTGAGTCCAGTTTTGGGACTGTTTTACGAACTAGGGGATAGTGTTCATCGCGTTCACGAAGAGCAGGACCTGAATGGCCTACGCGATTGCGAGTAACTGGACACGTTCGTGAAGGTATATTCCCCCTGAACTTTTTGTTCGAGAGATGGGGTTCGCGTTCGCGTATAGTTACTTTATCTCCCAGCCCAAACCCAACTAAAGCTACGCGTTCGCGTGAGACGGGTCGCGTTCGCATAGAGAAATCCCACTAGTGCTCCACGTTCGCGACCATAGTCCCGTGTTTGCGTAGAGTAAAATCCATCCCCTGCCCAATCCCCTTCGCGATCGCGAGAGTGGCTTCGCGATCGCGAAGCACAACGTATCAGAACACCAGTAGCAGCAAAACACACCAGATTTCTAAGTTTCAAAATACCCATAGCCTATCCGAAACTCACCCGAGCCCTCGAGGCTCCAAATCAAACATGCACACAAGTTCTAAAACCTCATACGAACTTGATCGCGCGATCAAATCGCCAAAATAACATCTAGAACTATGAATTTAGCACTAAATTGAATGAAGTTTTCAAGAAAGCTTCAAAACATCTATTTTCACAACCGTATATCCGAATCACGTCAAACCAACTCTGTTTCTCACCAAATTTCACAAACAAGTCTTAAATATCATAACAGACCTGTACCGGGCTCTGGAACCAAAATACGGACCCGATACCAACAATATCAAACATTAACCAAATTCTTAAAACCATTAGATTTTCAGTCTTTCAATTTTTAACAAAAATTCATATCTCGAGCTAGGGACCTTGGAATTCGATTCCGGGCATACACCCAGGTCCCATATTTCATTACAGACCCACCGAGACCGCATAGTACGGGTCGGGGTCCATTCACTCAAAACGTTGATCGAAGTCAACTAAAATCAATTTTTAAGCCAAAAATTATTATTTTCATCATCTTTCAACATAAAAGCTTTTCGAAAATATGCCCGGACTGCGCACCCAAATTGAGGAGGATAAAAATGAGATTTTAAAGCTAAAGAGCTCATAATCAAATTCTAAAATATATGTTGACCCTTTGGGTCATCACAACTAAAAAGGTTACGGTTATATTAAAAGCTAAACAATAACATTATTACAAAAAGGGGACCTATCGTGGTACGATAACGGTTGAAAGGTCCTTATTGAAAGCATCGTAAGTAAAGGGTGCGGGAGACCGAAAATGTATGGGAGTTATTCAAGAAAGGAAGAAACTTTATACCATAAAAGTATCATCTCAATCAATATGTAACTTAAAAATGATTCCAATTTTATAATTCAATTTCTTAAGTTTCACAAGTTGCCCTATTTTTTTTAAGTTTCAGCAAGTTCATATAGCTTTTGAAGATTTAAAGTAAAGCTCTTTTATAGAACTTTGATTCCGTAAAAGATTTAATATCCCAGCCAAAAACTACGTCTTATCCTCTCTTTGATATTTGTTCAGCAATATTCTTGAATTATATTGGCCACCTAACTATCCGAAATAAACAAAGGATTTTATTCATATTCCGTTACAAAATTAGAGTACGTGGAGAATTCACATTCCATTATCCAATCAAATTTGAATGATGAAGATTTTAGAAATAAATTATAGGTATTTTACATAGTCAAACAAAGAACGAATTTACATAAAGCAAAATTGTAATTGATTTTAGAGTGTAAATATTATTACCTCTTACTTAGTTCAAATAATAAAAAAGTTTTAACTAAAATTTTAATTAATTAAAAAATCGTATAATTTTAAGAAAAATAACTATAGTTTTGTCCAATATAAGATCTATTAAAAGCGGTTAAAAATGGAGAAAAGGGTCCAATGAGCGCACAAAAAAGAAGAAGAAGAAATAACTTGACAAAAGATTGAAGCATACACTCTAATGCAAAAAGGCAACTATGTAATCAAGATTCACAATTAAGAACATCAAATTAAAGATGTATCGGTTGAATATGTGCATGCAAAATTCAACTACTAATGTGTAAAAGTAAAATTTAACTACTAATACAAATACAAGAATGTACAATTCAACTACTAATATAAAAAAAATTTACTCAAAAAAAGAGAACATGAAACCCTTAATTGTTTAAGAATTTATTCAAAAATCACTAATAACTAAGAAGTTCACAAAAAGCTCGTTTTCACCTAATCATCATACTATATTATAAGTATGAACATCTTATATAAATATTGAAATACCAAAATGTCCTTATAAAGCTGAATGAAAGTATTGTCCTTCTATTGAACATTATTGCAATAATACTTTTGGATAGAAATGTGAACTCATTATAATACTTTATAAGATGTAAAATCAATATAATGAATGTTATGCAGTTAGTGAACGTATACCATAATAAATATTACAAAAAAGTTAAATTTATAAACATTTCATGCATGTGTAAAATATTTCTAGAGATTGTGTTTACGATAATTCTCCTTTTATTTCCCTTAACTTGATATTTCAGTTTTTTTTTAAATTAATGTAATCCTTTTCTTGTAGATACAATCAGGATTCAAAATATTTAACTATACATTTATAAAAATAAAATAAAAATCATATATCAATAAGTAATAATCATGCTCTCAAATCTCTTCTCCTCCCTCTAATTAAGTAATATCAGCAGAATTTATACTAATATCGTGTTTTCACATTTCACTTTCTTCTTGTCACGCCTCGAAATCTCATCTTCGGGTCGTGATGGCGTCTAACGTTGAACCCGCTAGGCAAGTCAACATGTACAGTTAAACTAACATGATAACACCGAATTAACAGAATAAGCTAAAAATAATTCACAACTTAACAACGGAAATAGATAAAGTTTCAAAGCTAAGTAAAGACAACATAATACAACGTCGCAATAATTTCCCAAAACCTGGAGTCACAACTCACGAACTGTCTATAGGAGGGATAAATACAAAGTCTGAAAGGAAATACATGACGGTCTCTGAAAACTAGAGGAAAAACAAGACAAAAATGAAGAACTAGGGATAGGAGAGATGCCAAGGCCCACGAACGCCAGCGGGTATACCTAGAAGCCTCTAAGATGAACTGCAGGAGACTCCCTCAACGCTGTCCACTGGGTTCGAGTGCGGGATCTGCACAACAATAAGATGTGCAGTGTAGCATCAGTACAACCGACCCCATGTACTGAGTAAGTGCCGAGCCTAACCTCGGCCGAAGTAGTGATGAGGCTAGACTTGACAACAAATGTTAACCTGTCCTATTCTACAACATATATCGTGGAACAACAAAGCAGAAGATAAATAATTACGTAGGGGAATACGGGAACAGACAATGGGGTAACATGTGAGATAGAGCAGTTAATTAAGCACATAGGAACAGACAAGAAGGAAATTTATCAGAAATATGCTAATGAAAGAAATATAATACCAGAAATATAATTAATGGCACGACATCACCCTTCATGCTTTTACTCTCTTCCTCACAATGCAATGTACGATGTAAGATAACATGAATCATGGCACGTCATCACCCTTCGTGCTTTTACTCTCTTCCTCACAATGCAATGTACGATGTAAGATAACATGAATCATGGCACGTCATCACCCTTCGTGCTTTTACTCTCTTCCTCACGATGCAATGTTTCATGTATGGCAATGCAATCATGGCACGTCATCAACCTTCGTGCTTTTAAACATAAATCATGGCACGACATCAACCTTCGTGCTTTTAAATATAAATCATGGCACGACATCACCCTTCGTGCTTTTACTCTCTTCCTCACAATGCAATGTACGATGTAAGATAACATGAATCATGGCACGTCATCACCCTTCGTGCTTTTACTCTCTTCCTCACTATGCAATGTATGATGCAATCAATGTAAGTCATGGCACGACATCATCCTTCGTGCTTTACACTCTTCCTACCAAATGCAATGACAATTATCAAAATGGCAAGGAATGCAGCATAGTGGAATCACAAATCATGATCGCCGGGCAAGGGAAATTATCAGTCATTATCATAACATATTGTCCGACAAGGGTCTCAGCTATAACCAACCTTTTCAAGTATGTCATTTACAGTTGGGTCCTCAATAGGACCATTACATCACAAGTTCATCAACAAGGATTTTCAACAACAATCAACTTCCAAGTAGAGATAAATTCATAATACAATGGATATGGAAGTAAGGACAAGAATTTCATCAAAAATGGACTCACGGGCATGCTTGAAACACAATGCATAGGTACTCGTCACCTCACCTATGCATTGGACATGATAAACACTTAGCACATATCATACAATACCTATTCCCTCACCAATGTTAGGCAAAACACTTACCTCGGGCCAAAAAATAGCAATCAAGCCTCTAACACGGCCTTTCCTTTTGAATTCAACTCCGGAACAACAATATCTAGACATAATTAACTTATTAACATCAATAATGACTCGTTAATATGATCCCATGGCCTAAATATACAATTCCTAGCATTCTTCCAAAAATATCAAAATTCGACCCCGGGCCCACACGATCGGATTCCGAAATTTCTTGAAGATAATCTCTACCTGAGACCTTACTAGTTCAATCACACAATTTACTCCAATATTCATGCTCAATTCGTGGCTAAAAATCCAATTTACCAAATTTCTAGGTTTCCTTCAAAATACCAATTTTTTCATAATTTTTCATGTTTAATCTCATGTATAAACCTTGAATTAACTTGGAAATGAAAAGGAACCACTTACCTTTTGATGCTTGATGAAAGTCACCCTTTGAAATCCTCCAAAATCGCCCCAACCAAGTGAAGAAATGAAAAAAAAGAAGCTAAAACCCAGTAAAATATCATTCCACCCAGGTATTTACTCATCACGATCACGGAGAATAATTTTCCAGCCCAAAATTTGCTCTTCGCGATCGCGGAGAATAATTTCCCAGCCTGCCCGGACAGCCTCCAGTAAAATAGCCATAACCTTTTTGCACACAACTCCAAATGACAAATGGTTAAATTTTCTGAAAACTATACTCAAATATCTAAAACTTTCATGTGTTATTTATCTCCCAATTCCTTATATATTTCTAGATATAATCTGGCAAAGTCATCCTATGTGCAACACAACTTTCTTCTTCATCTTCCCGGAAGCCCTGTCGTATAATAGCCATATCTCTTTGTAGACAAATCCAAATCATGAAAGGTTTACTTTTATAAAAACTAAACACAATGGGCTACAACTTTTATTTTTATATTATCTCAAAATTTCTTATAGATTGTGAGATATGAGCCTCCGAAGTCGAGTCAGTGCAGCAGAACTTTTACTCTACGTGATCGCGAAAGGCTTTCCACGATCGCGATTCACTGGCCCGTTTCTCACATTTTACTCACCGTGATCGCGACCAATTCCCCGCGATCGCGTAGAACACTGCTGTAGCCAAAAACCAGCAGTTATAAATGGCCTGGAAATGGTCCGAAACCACTCAGAAACTCACCCGAGTCCCCCGGGACCCCGTCCGAACGTACCAACCTATCTGGAAACATAATACGGACTTAGTCGAGGCCTCAAATCACATCATCAACGTCGAAAACACGAATCACGCAAGAATTCAACTTTATGAACTTTAAAATTTCTAACTTTCACATCCGATGCCGAAACCTATCAAATCACGTCCGATTGACCCCAAATTTTGCACACAAGTCACATTCGACATTACAGACCTGGTCCAATTTTTCGGAATCACATTCCGAACCCCGATATCGAAATTTCCACTTCCGGTGGGATTTTCTCAAAAACCTTCAAATTTCTATCTTTAGCCAAGTGACTTCAAAATGACCTACGGACATTCGAATTCACTTCTGATCGCGCCCCCAACTCCAGAATCACCATACGAAGCTATTCCCAGACTCGGAATCACGAACGAACATCTATAACACTGAAATTCCTTGCAACTCAAATTTATGGAATTCTTCTAAAATACTAACTTCCACAATACACGCCGAAACGCTCACGGGTTATCCAAAACCCGTTTCGGACATACGCCCAAGTCCGAAATTATCATACGAACCTGTTGGAACCTTTAGATCCACATTCCGAGGTCTTTTACTCAAAATTCCAGTCTTACTTAATTTCTTAAACTTAAGGCTCCTGAAATGAATATTTTCCTTTCAATTAAACTCCGAACCTCCTGAATTTTAACTTTGACCATACACACAAGTCACAATACCCGAAATGAAGCTGTTCATGACTCCCAACTGCTGAACGACGCGCTGGATCTCAAAATGACCGGTCGGGTCGTTACATTCCCCCCCACTTAAACAGACGTTCGTCCTCGAACGTGCCAAAAACTGCCCCAGAATTATCTAAAATCACTGTTTAACACCTCGTGCACCTGGCCGTGCTACCACAACCCAGTTGAGCACATTAGCTTGATAAAATCTGAATATATTCCCTTTTATCCATATAATAACTCAGACCCCAGTTCCAAGACTTGAAATTCTCTGCCATGCCTAAATCTAGTATGTGAACACCACGTCAACTACCACACGAGGCACCAGAACACAATTGCGTATCTTTGCTGAATCAGTACCATACACCGCATAATTCATCATCTGACTACAATGACTCTCCCTGAACCTTAATAGCCAGAATTCTACGAATTTGATGCTCTCAAAGCACCTTATAAGATACACAGATACATCCTGCTATAATGCTGACGATACCACCACAACGGAGGAAATGTGTAGAAATTCCTAACCAACTTCAGAGTTAACTAAACATTGAAATCCTTTCTCATGACTAAGATCATCATCTCATTACAACCAATGATGGTGATTGTCCTGTAATATACTTGCATAGTCTTATCACACCGATCCCAGATTTATAAATTTCGTCTCACCCAGTATGAAATACTCAGACAACCAATCACCCCAAACACGGCCAGTAGCCTCACACGATGCGACAATGCACCGATAGGCCACAATTCGAACACGACACATAAGGAAATGACTCCGGAAGGGACTACTCAACTCACGCAACTAATATGAACTTTCCTAAGAGAATTATGAAGTAAAACACAAGAAAATAATTATAGGAGCCTTGCTCAACATCACACTATTTCAGCGTGCAACTCGGTCCAAATAACATACCCATGGCGGTGTGCCACCCGATCCTATCGTAAGATTTACATAAGCAAATATACACGGAGCTGAATTGCTTACTATTACAAATCACTGAATATCGATCACAAGCACGCTAAGTGAATAATACCATTCTGGGGAGACTGATAGAGCCATATGCTACAAAACTCCAGCACGACGGAGGTGCGATATATAATTTGAATCTCATGAGCAATCCTGCTCACATAACATCATCACTACGCGGATACTCAACACATAAGAAATTATCAAGCCGCTTCACAACTCACACGGCACAATCACGATATCACATGAATTTGACAAAGACGGGACAACACCTGATATCCCAATACCCCTCCTTGAGGAGCGCCATACTGAAATGAACACATCTGATTCGCATGAAGCCCATAATTTGTTTAAATCCATTCATTCATTTCAAGCCGATTCTTCTCACACTGGACTAGGCTGATAGCCTTACCTGGGTTCATAATACCCCAATTCCTCTCATAATACTCAAGAACAACAATCATATCCGGGGCAAACACCCCAAAATCCACCATCAACTGGACCGAACGCCTTCCAAGCATAAATTCTCAATTAAGCAATATTACACTCCTTTATACTTGGTCTAATCCTTCAACCAATCAGGTTACTACATGACACACTTATGCAATCTTCCCGCGGTCATGCTCCTACGACCTTCCACACAAGGAAACCAGTCTGTACATCCATATCACAGACTATATAACGCGGTAAAACAATTCAAGAACCCATCAACAGGATGCAACTCTCTTCCACCGAACATAGATCTCAAGCGAACTGAAGACAACACCAACTTATTCTAAACATTCGAATCCTTTGCCCTTGCTCCTCCGAGCTCATGACATCGTGGTGAACACCGAACCGCGATCTCGATTCTTACTTTCAATTCTACCCTGACTACAGCTCCCAACATGCCAATATGGAGTATCAGAGGGATTTCATCATATTTCCTGAACCACCGATAGAGTGAAAACTTTATCATGAAGAAAGCCTTTACTTACCTCAATTCACGGGAATCATAATAACACACGAGCGAACTTTCACAATCTCAATGCGTGCAAATCCTTAAGTAGAAGTCTGAACCACCATAAACCTCCCGGAAACCCGCCTACACCTGACAGGACATAACACCCGAATGCTCCCAGATGAAATTCATTACGACGGCCGACGTGCCCCACACGCATCTGCACAACCATACACATACTCAAATACACCGAATGAACTGATCATTGCTGCACATGTGCCATTTCAAACATGGCTAACCCATCTATCT
>ML353752.1:0-13300 GCA_005239505.1 Nicotiana paniculata | reverse complement strand
CTGAATATCGGTCTATGGCTATGACTATTTGTTAATTAAAATGGCTTCGGAGTATTCTATCAAGTCTGGGCATCCAACACCATTCTCCCGTTCGTCTTTCTTGTGATAGTCAATCTGCACTACATATCCTCCGCAATCCAGTCTTCCATGAAAGAACAAAACATATTGAGATAGACTGTCATTTTATTCGAGATGAATTTGTCGGAGGCACCATCCGCCCGATTTTTGTTCGTACGACTGCACAACTTGCCGACATCTTTACGAAAGCTTTGGGCAAATCACAATTTGAGCTCTTACTTGACAAGTTGGGCATTCGTAATCTTCATGCTCCAACTTGAGGGGGGGTGATAAGGAAACAAAAGTAAATAAGGAATATTCTAGATTTGTATATTTCCTATGTTATTTAGGAGTAGGTTACAATTAATTAATTGTATGGGTTTAGGAAAACTTAGCCAATTAGGTTTAGGTTTCCTAGCCCATTAGGTTTAGGTTTCCCAATTAGTTTAGGTTTTGTCTTATTTCTTTGCCTATAAATACTTGTGGAATCAATGAGAAGGGATGAGAGATTTCACCCCAAAACTTGTCTTGTCTTGTTCTTCATTATTTCTTAGCATTCTAACAATACTTTATAAATTTTAACTATTTGTTGAATAGTGGTCTTAAACACGACCATTTTTGCACTTCCCTCAACTTTCTAGAAAACTTAAAAGTGTTGATTTAATTTTTGTTGCACAATTATTATTTGAGGAGTTAAAAAGGCTTTTATTTTATCACAATTTCTTAAACACTTTTATAATATTATTAACTTAATGTTGTCCTATACTATTTTTATGTAGTTTTCAAATAGTTTATCAAAAAATTTAAGGAATATATCATATCATATCATATCATCATACTATACGTGAAGCTCTAATGTCAAATTTGAATTACCAAATTACCCATCAAAAATTGAATTACTATTACACCTGTAACGACCGGACCGGTTTTTTCGGTTTCTAGAACCACGTTCCCCTGATTAAGACTCCATGTACGTGCTTTTACTGCTTTATGACTTGCCATGATGGTTAGTTTGAGATTTGGAAGGGATCGGGTTGAAATCAGAACTATTGGTTCCTTAAGTTGGCCAAAAAGGGCTATGTTTGACTTCGGTCACAATTTTGAGTAAACGATCTCAGAATCGGGATATGAAGATTCCAATAAGTTCGTATGATGATTTCGTACTTGTGTGTATGCTCGGTTCGGGTTTTGGATGACCCGAGAGCTTTTCGGCGCCTAATGTCAAAAGTAGGTTCTTGAAGTTCCTTAAATTTGGTTTGGAGCGGGTTTAGGTGTTAGTGAGGTCCAAACTGAATTTCGAGATCGAGAATAGTTTTGTAATGTCATTTAAGACTTGCACGCAAAATATGGCATCAATTTGAGCAGTCTAATTACATTTCGGCGGGTTTTGAGTGAATAGAAGAACTTGAAGTTCATAAGTTTGAATCAATTGATTCTGGGGTGCGATTCTTAGTTTTAATGATGTTTCGGGCTTTCCGCGAGTTCGACCGAGTCCATTTTACGATTCTAGACTTGTTGAGATGTTTAGACGGGGCCTCGGGGGCCTCAGATGCAATTCTGCCGGTGCGCGGGTTGAGTTTGAAACGTAACAGGGCTCCTAGTGCACCAGTTCTAGTGTGACCGCACCTGTGAGACTTGGGTCGCAGGTGCGAGCCCTTGACCGTAGAAGCGGCCCAACCATCGCAGAAACGGAAGACAATCTACACCTGCGTAGGTGCAGGTGTGAAGGCAATCATCGCAGGAGCGAGGGGAGTCGCAAGTGCGCACCTTTTTTTGCTGGTGCGGGTTCGCATGTGCGTTCACCTGAGCACATATGTGAAAGGAGGCAGCATGTCCTTGGTCCGCACCTGCATGATTAGTTCTGTAGAAGCGGAATAGCAGGTGCAGCAATGGCACTGCAGGTGCGAAAATCACTGAAGACATACCACTTCATTAATTAATGCGGGACTTGGGAATTTTTGCTCATTTTCTTACACTTCTTGGGGGCGATTTTGGAGCTGGTTAGAGAGGGATTTTCGTCAACTAATTGAGGTAAGTAAATTCTACCAAATATGAGTTAAGTACATAGATTATAGGTAGATTTTAACATGAAAATTGGTAGAAATTATGGATTAGATGAAAAACCTAGGGTTTAAATAAAAATGAAATTTTACCACGAAAATGGTTATGGAAACTTAGTAAAAATTAAATAGTTATCTTCCTAAGGTTATGTATAACAATTTTCTTCGAAAATTTCCGAAATCTGGGCATGTGGGCCCGGGGGTGAACTTTAATCTTGCATTTTGGGTTGGGTAATAACTTTAATAGTGGGGATAGGAATTTTTGAGCATAGATTGATTAATTTATATAGTGTTTGGCTAGTTTTGAGTCGTTTGACATCAAATTTGGAGGTTTGAGCACGTTCTTGAATCGGGGAGTGGACTTTGAGACGAGGTAAGTCCTTTCTAACCTTGTAAGAAGGAATCCCCCCATAGGCGAATTAACTAATATATGCGACTATTTGTGGGGGGCTACGTATGTACGAAGTGGCGAGAGCCCGTGCGTAGCATCTATTCATGCTAAAGTCCGGGTAGTCTAGGACCCATATCATGCTATATTTCAAATAATTGCACCTTTTAATTGTCAATTAAATTGCTTAAATCGTGATTCCATAAATTGTAAAAGGATTCCCAAAGGATAAATCTTCACTCATTTGAGGTTATGAATAGAACACTTGACTGTTAATGAAACACTGTGTTTCTTTAAGTGTTTTCTATTGTGGAGCGGGCCGAGTGCCTCGGCAGGTTAAATAGATGCATCTATGGTTCGCGTCATTTGACCCTCGACAGTATACATTTAAATATTATTGTGTTAGTTCAGGTCGTACGACCTCGACACTATTTGTGCATGTAAACTCTTGGGAATAAAATTTGTGAAAACGATATTTATCATCTATTGTTGTTGAATTTTAGTATATTTATTGTAATCCATGCTTAGTTATGATTTTTATTTATTATCATTAGCCTTAGTAAGTGTCAAGTTGACCCCTCGTCACTACTTTTTCAAGGTTATCGCGACCTAAAGTCTCCCTCCATGAATTTTCGTAACGTCACCTAGTCTCTATGACTAGGTAAGCCTAACACTTTGTGGAAATGAAATGAAACCATGAACATTAATAACTAACAGTAACAATAATCTAAATAAGCAGTTGAATGCCACTCGGCATATACAATTATCAACTTCCAAAAAAGTACAAAATAATCCCAAGACTTGGAACATCGTAAGTCACAAGCTTCTATGTGTCCTAATTGTTCTATACATCATTGTCTATTGAAAAGAGGGAAATGAACATAAGGGGATAGAGGGGGACTCCGAGGATCTGCGGGCGCGAGCAGATGTACCTTGAAGTCTCCGGCAACAGCAACTGCAACGATCGACGAAGCTGGTAAGAAGAACCTGGATCTGCACACGAAAAATATGTGCAAGAAAGGGCGTGAGTAAACCACAATGGTACCCAGTAAGTGCCAAGCCTAACCTCAGTCGAGTAGTGACAAGGTCAGGTCAGGGCCCTACTGGTATATAAGTAATGAAGCAAGGCAAAAATGAAGTATCGCAGTAAAATAAAGACTTAAATTGAATAAGAAAGAAATCATCGAAAGATAACAGCTCAATACACAGAAATGCAACAGGGGATCTCCCGAGATACCGTCTCATAGCCCCAAATGTAAATGTGAAGGTGGATCTCCCGGAATACCGTTCTGTAGTCCCAAAGTAAATATGCAAGACATGGGGATCTCCTGAAATACCGTTTTGTAATCCTGAAGTAAATATGCAGAACAGAGGGATCTCTCGGAATACCATTCTATAGTCCCAAAATAAATATGCTGCCCAAACAATAGAATTCAATAATTACAACAGAGAATCCTAGAATTCATCCTAAATACAAGTTAAGGCAAAACTGGTAAATTCACTAAACATGTTGCACGTAGTTGAGATAAACAGTTAAGGCAAATAGGCATTCTATACTAGTCTAGTAGGATACTACACATGCTGATAAGACTAAAATAAGAAGGAAAACCAGGTTATTACTTAGTAGAAATCGGGTTTTTTATGATAATTAGCATATGTAGGTACTCGTCACCTCACGTACACGGCGCTCATTAATCAAAACAGTGCCAACTCTAAGGGGAGTTCTCCCGCACAAGGTTAGGCAAGCCACTTACCTCGAACCAAGCTCATATCAATCTGAAACAACACTCTTTCCACAAAAATCCGACTCTGAATGGCCCAAATCTAGCCAACATCAATTAGATAACATAAATACAACAACAGGGAACTAATCTAGCTAATGAAATTAAAGCTAAAGTAAGAAATTAGAAATTCGCCTAAAAAAGCCTCCCCTAGACCACGTCCCGGAATCAAGTAAAAGTTACCAAATATGAATACCCATTTGCTCATGGGTTCCCTCGTACCAAAATTATCCAAATCTGATGTCTAAATACCAATAAAACTCAGAAATTTTGTTGGGGAACTTTCCCCCCATTTTCCCAACTATTCAATCCAAATCGAAATTAAATGGAGGAAACAACTATAGATAATGAAATACAACCAAAAACGAGTTATGAATCGTTACCCCAAATCTCTCTCTTAAAATCCCTAAAAAAAATGCCAATTTCCGAGCTCCCATGTCCAAAAATAAGGAATGCAATCAAACCCTCGAATTTGCCCTATTTCTGCAAGTTAAACCGCACATGCGGTCCATTAACCGCTTCTGCGGCTAAGGCTTTTCACCTGCGGAATTTCATTAAATCCTCAGACTCCGCACCTATGCACATATATCCGCATCTACGGATGTGCTTCTGAGCTAACTCGTCCAGTTCTACGGAAACTTGGCTTCCTTCCCCAATCCGCTTCTGTGTTCACCCTTCTGGAGATGCGGCTTTACCTATGCGGCTTATGCGTCGCATCTGCGACTACTGGCTCTCAAGACTCAAAGCGCACCAGCGAACTCTTTCTCGTTTATGCGGGGCCGCACCTGCGGACTTCCCACTACAGGTGCGAAAACACCAGAACCAACAACTTAAGAATATGTACAAGTCTAATTTTCCATCCGTTAATCACCCGAAACTCACCCGAGGCCCCTAGGGCCTCAACCAAACATACCAACCAATCCTAAAACACCATACGAACTTAGTCAAACCACATCAAACAACGCTAAAATTAAGAATCATCATCCGATTCAAACTTAAAGAACTTGAAATTTCCAAATTCGACAACAGATGCAGAAACCTATCAACCCACGTCCGATTGACCACAAATTTTGCACACAAGTCATATACCTTACGGACCTGCTCCAACTTCCGAAATCAAAATCCGACCCCGATATAAAAAATTCCACCGCTGTCCAAAATCTCCAAAACTTCGACTTTCGCAATTTCAAGCCTAAATGAAATACAGACCTCAAAAACATAATCCGGACACGTCCCTAAGTCCAGAATCACCTAATGGAGCTAACAGAATCGAAAGAACTCCATTCTGGAATCGTCTTCACACAATTCTGACTACGGTCCCAATATTAAGGCTTAAGCTCCCTATTAAGGACTAAGTGTCCCCAAACACTCCAAAAACCAAAGTGAATCCTCCCGTCAAATCACAATAGCAGAAATAGATATGGGGAAAGCAATTAATAGTTGATCGGGGCTATAACTCCCAAGACGACCGATCAAGTCGTCACATCCTCCCCCTCTTAAAACAATCATTCATCGAGGAACGAGTATAGAGACATACCTGAAGCTGTGACCAGATGAGGATAACGGCTGCACATATCCTGCTAGGTCTCCCAAGGCGCCTCCTCGACCGACTGGCCCCTCAGCTGAACCCTTACTGAAGAATTTTTCTTTCATCTTACCTTTCTGCCTACCTTTCCAAAATAGCCACTGGCTCCTCAACATAAGATAGATCCTTGTGTAACTAGACTGAGTTGAAATCCAATACATGAGCCGGATCAACGAGATACTTGCGGAGCATAGAAACGTGGAATACCAGATGAACTCTTGCTAGGCTGGGAGGTAGATCAATTTTGCAAAAAACCTCCCAAACATGTTGTAACACCTTAAATAGACTAATATACCTCGGGGTCATCTTGCCCTTCTTCCCGAACCTCGTAACGCCCTTCATAGGAGATACCCGAAGCAAGACCTACTCTCCAACTATGAATGGTAGATCGTGAAACTTCCAGTCCGCATAACTCTTCTATCTTGTTTGGGATGTGCGAAGTCGATCCTGAATCACCTTCACCTTATCCAAGGCATCCTGGACCAAGCCTGTACCCAATAATCGGGCCTCGCACGGCTCGAACCAACCCACTGGGGACCGATATCGCCTACCATACAAAGCCTCATATGGTGCCATCTGAATTCTCGACTAATAACTATTGTTATAGGCAAACTCCGCAAGTGGCAAGAACTGGTCCCATGACCCTCCAAACTCCATCACACACGCATAGAGCATATCCTCTAATATCTGAATAGCGCGCTCTGAGTGCCCGTCCGTTTAAGGGTGAAATGTTGTTCTAAACTCCACTCTAGTACCCAACTCCTGATGTACGGTTCTCCATAACCGTGATGTAAACTGCGTACCCCGGTCGGAGATAATAGATTCAGGTATGCCATGAAGCCTGAAGATCTCACGGATGTAGATTTGAGCCAGCTACTCGGAAGAATATGTAGTCATCACTGGAATGAAATGAGCTGACTTGGTTAGCCTATCCACAATCACCTGAGTCCGTGGGAGTCCAACAACAAAATCCATAGTAATCCGCTCCCATTTCCACTCCAGAATCTCCAACTTCTGAAGCAACCCACCTGGCCGCTGATGCTCATACTTCACTTGCTGGAAATTTAGGCACCAAGCGACATACTCCACTATGTCTTTATTCATCCTCCTCCACCAGTAATGCTGCCTCAAGTCCTGATACATCTTCACAAAACTCATATGAATAGAGTTACGTGAGCTATGAGCCTATTAAAAAATCATCTCGCGCAAACCAACAACATTAGGCACACACAGCTTGCCCTTAATCCTCAATACTTCATCATCCCTAATAGTAACTTCATTAGCATCACCGTGATGGAGCGTGTCCCTAAGGACAAGCAGGTGGGGGTCATCATACTGAATCCCGGATACGATCATAAAGAAAAGACCGAGAGATCACACAAGCCAACACTCGACTCGACTCAAAAATATCCAATCTCACAAACTGGTTGGCTAAGGCCTGAACATCCAATGCTAATGGTGTCTCTACTGCTGGAAGATATGCTAAACTCCCCAAGCTCTCCGCCCCGTAACTCAAACCATCGGCCACCATATTGGCCTTCCCCAGGTGGTACAAAATGGTGATATCATATTCCTTAAGTAGCTCCAACCACCTCCGCTGATGCAAATTAAGATCCTTTTGCTTGAACAGATGCTGCAAACTCCGATGATCGGTGTAGATCTCACAAGGCACACCGTACAAATAGTGCTGCCAAATCTTCAAGCCGTGAAATATAGCTTCTAACTCAAGGTCGTGGACAAGATAGTTATTCTCATGTACCTTCAGTTTTCTGGATACGTAGGTAATCACCCAACCATCTGGCATCAACACCGTGCGAAGACCAATCCGCGGCGCATCACAATATACGGTGTAAGACCATGAACCTGTAGGCAATACCAATATTGGGGTTGTAGTCAAAGATGTCTTGAGCTTCTGAAAGCTCACCTCACACTCCTTTGTCCATCTGAACGGAGCAACCTTCTGGGTCAGCCTGGTCATAGGTGCTGCAATAGATGAGAATCCCTCTACAGAACGATGGTAATACCCTTCCAAACCAAGAAAAATGCGGATCTCCGTGGATCATGACAGCCTAGGCTATCTCTGCTACTTCCACCTTCTTCGGATCCACCTTGATCCCATCACTCGATACCACGTGACCCAAAAATTCCACTGAGTCTAGCCAAAACTCACACTTAGAAAATATTGCATACAACTTCTTTTCCCTCAAAGTCTGAAGCACAGCCCTTAGGTGCTGCTCATGATCCTTCCGAGTCTGGGAGTACACCAGAATGTCATCAATGAATACAATGATAAAGGATTTAAGATAAGGCTGGAACACACTATGCATCAAATACATAAAGGCTGTTAGTGCATTAGTCAGCACGAAAGACATGGCAAGAAACTCATAGTGACCATATCGGGTCCTGAAAGCAGTCTCTGAATATCTGGCTCCCAAATCTTCAATTGATGATAGCATGAATGCAAGTCAATCTTGGAAAACACCATGGCACCCTGTAACTGATCAAATAACTCATCAATGTGAGGCAATGGATACCTGTTCTTCACTTTAACTTTGTTCAGCTGGAGATAATCAATACACATATGTACAGAACCATCATTTTTCTTCACAAACAAGACCGGAGCACCCTAAGATGACACGCTAGGCCGAATGAAGCTCTTATCAATCAACTCCTACAACTGCTCCTTCAACTCAGGAGGAGCTATACGGTAAGGATGAACAGAGATAGGCTGAGTGCCCGACAACGAATCAATATCTCTATCGAGCGGCATTCCCGGAAGATCAACTAGAAACACATCTGGAAAATCCCTCACTACTAGAACTGACTCAACTGTAGGGGTGTCAATGCTGACATCTATCACATAAGCTAGATACGCTTCACACCCCTTCTGAACCATTCGTTGAGCCTTAAGAAATAAAGTAACTCTACAGGGTGTATACTCTATGGTACTCCTCCACTCTAATCGCGGTAAGTCTGGCATAGCCATCGTCACGGTCTTATCATGACAATCAAGAATAGCATAATGGGGTGACAACCAGTCCATACCAAAGATAACATCAAAATCTACCATGCTGAGCAATAATAAATCGGCTCTGGTCTCAAAACCACTAAGATCAATCAAGCACGAGCGATACACGCGGTCCACAACAAGAGAATCTCCCATAGGAGTAGACACATAAATAGGGGAACTCAAAGAATCCCGAGATACGCCCAAATGTGGAGAAAAATAAGAGGACACAAATGAATACGTAGAGCCTAGGTCAAATAATACCGACGCATCTCTATGACAGACTGGAACAATACCTATGATGATAGAGCCGGACACAATTGCCCCTGAAAGAGCTAAAAGAGCATAATATCTGGCTTGGCCTCCCCTTCTAGGGTGACCTCGGCCTTCCCTACCTCCACCTCGAGCTGGCTGAGCAGCTGGGACGGTAGCTGTTGTTTGAAGCATGGCCGGAGGACCCGGTGGAGCACGTGTTGACTGAGAAGCCTGTGGAGGTTCACCCCTCCTAAGTCTGGGGCAATCCCTCACCATATGGCGAGTATCACCACACTCAAAACCACCCCTCGAAGTACGCTTATGCTGTGACTGGATCAACCCGAGCAGGAGGCATACTAGATATGGGCGGTGCATAATAAGGCTTATGAGGCCTAGAAGGGGCTGGAACACCACTAGCGGTTAGAAGATCTGAGTGAATGGGGAGACTCACATAACCCCTACCATGGCGAGCTGCTAGAGCACGAACTCCAAAATATTAACCAGTCTCTCGAGACCTCTTGGCCTCTCTCTCTCCTCTCTGTCCCAGGATAGCATGCCCTCTAATCTCCTAGAAATACTCAGAACCTACTGATAAGAGATGTCCATCTCTAATGCCCTGGGCATAGTGAATCTGATGTTGGGGTGGAGCCCCTCAATAAAGCGATGGACCCTCTCAAACTGTGGCCACTAAGGCCGATGCATGTCAGGCCAACTCACTGAAACAGACTGCATACTCTAAAATGATCATAGACCCTTGGTGCAGCTGCTCAAACTCCGCGTGCCAAGTATCCCTGAGGCTTTGAGGGACATATTCTCGTAAAAACATATATGACAACAGAGTCCATGTGAGTGGGCTGCCTTGTCCGGACTACTCAGATCATAAGCACGCCACCACTAATAGGTTGCTCCTATAAGCTAGAAAGCAGTAAAAGAAACCCCACTCGTCTCCGTTACGCCCATAATGGGGAGAATACAATGACACTCCTCTAGAAAACCTTGAGCATCTTCTGAAGCTAATCCGTTGAAGGTAGGTGGGTGGTACTTCTTCTACCTCTCAAGTCTAAGTTTCTCTGCCTCAGAAGCAGCTATCCTGGTCTCATGCTGAACCAGAGGTACCGGTGGCATGGAATAAACTAGGGGCCTGATCAATCTAGACCCTCTGCTTAGGAGTACGGGCTGCGGGAGTCTGTGCCCCTCCCCTGGCCTGAGATGTGGCGGGAGCTAATGGTATCAATCCAGCCAGAGCTAAGGTGCTGAACATGCTCATGAATTGGGCTAGAGCCTCCTGGAGAGCTGGTGCAACAATAGGAACCTCCGGTGCCTGCCCTACAATTGGAGTTGCTAGGGGCTCCTCTATCGCAGCTCGCGCTGGTGCTCTAGATGCATCGCGTGGTAGTCCTCTACCCCAGCCCCGGCCTCTGGTGGCTCTAACAGGGGGCACGGGTACTTGATCGTCAAATCTCCCGGTATGGGTCCTCACCATCTGTGAGAAAGAATAGAATATAGAATTTTAGAATTTGATGCCAATAAGTCGCACGAGAAGGAATCAAAAGAAGTATGGTTGTTCCTAACAGTTCCATAGCCTCCCGAAGATAAGTACAGACGTCTCCGTACCGATCCGTGAGTCTCTAATAAATCAGCTTGTGACTCACACTACCTATGAGCCTTGAGCTCTGATACCAACTTGTCACGACCCAAATTCTCCCTCTGTGAATTGTCATGACGACACCTAGTCTCTACGACTAGGTAAGTCTAATACTTTGCTGAAATGAAATGAAAGCATGAACATTAGTAACTAACAGTAACAATAATCTAAATAAGCAGTTGAATGCCGCTCGGCATATACAATTATCAACTTCCAAAAAGGTACAAAATAATCCTAAAACCCGGAAAGACGCAAGTCACAAGCTTCATTGAGTCCTAACTGTTCTATACATCATTGTCTATAGAAAAGATGGAAAAATGAAAATAAGGGGATAGAAAGGGACTCAGAGGATCTGCGAGCGCGGACAGATGTACCTTGAAGTCTCCGGCAGCAGCAACTACAACTATGGAAGAGGCTAGTAATAAGAACCTGGATCTGCACACGAAAAATATGTGCAGGAAAGGGCGTGAGTACACCACAATGATACCTAGTAAGTGCCAAGCCTAACCTCGTTCGAGTAGTGACGAGGTCAAGTCAGGGCCCTACTGGTATATAAGTAATGAAGAAAGGCAAAAATGAAATATCGTAGTAAAACAAAGACTGAATATGAACAAGAAAGAAATTATCGAAAGATAACAACTCAGTACACAAAAATGCAACAGGGGATCTCCCAAGATACCGTCTCGTACTCCCAAACGTAAATGTGCAGGGGGATCTCCCAGAATACCGTTCCGTAGTCCCAAAGTAAATATTCAAGACATGGAGATCTCCCGGTATACTATTTTGTAGTCCCGAAGTGAATATGCAGAACAGACGGATCTCCCGTAATACCGTTCCGTAGTCCCAAAATAAATATGCCTCCCAAATAATAGAATTCAATAATTACAACACGGAATCCTACAATTCAGCATAAATATAAATGAAGGAAAAATAGGTAAATTCACTAAACATGTTGTACGTAGTTCAGATAAGCACTTAAGGCAAATAAACATGCTATACTAGTCTAGAAGGATACTACACATGATGATATGACTGGATTAAGAAGGAAAAACAGGTTATTACTTAGTAGAATCGGGTTTTTACAATAATTAGCATGTGTAAGTACTCGTCACCTCACGTACATGACACTCATATATCAAAACAGTACCAATCCTAAGGGGAAGTCCCTCACACAAGGTTAGGCAAGCCACTTACCTCGAACCAAGCTCCAATCTATCTGAAACAACGCTCTTTCCATGAAAATCTGACTCTGAATGGCCCAAATCCATCCAAAAACAATTACATAACGTAAATACAACTATAAGGAACTAATCTAGCTACTGAAATCAAAGCTAAAGCAAGAAATTAGAAATTCACCCCATAAAGCCTCCTCGGGCACACGTCTTGGAATTGAGTAAAAGTTACCAAATATGAATAACATTCACTCACGAGTTCACTCGTACCAAAATTATCCAAATCCGATATCTAAATCCCAATAAAACTCACAAATTCGGTTGGGGAACGTTTCCCCCATTTCCAACATTTCAATCTAAATCCGAAATTAAATGGAGGAAACAACTATAGATTAATCTCCTACCTCCACTGTTAATAAGTGGCGGCAAGATTTCGGGAAGGGAGTAGAAGAAGAAGTCCTCGTGACTCGGCTACATAAATTATCACATCATCCGAATAGATTTACATTGTCAATCANTGGGACGGTTGTAAGGCTAAACAAATAGCTTCTGCTCCACGAACAGAGGACTGTGTTGGTTGTAAGAGATGTGAATCCGCCTGTCCAACAGATTTCTTGAGTGTCCGAGTTTATTTATGGCATGAAACAACTCGCAGTATGGGTCTAGCTTATTGATACGTTCGAGAAAACTCTACTTGAATCCATTTAATTTTGCGAGAGTCATTCTTTCGATTCAGTAGAGCGAGAATCCCCTTTTTAGGAGTACCGGACTTTGCCTTTTTTTAGGAATTACTCATATCCAAAGCGGTCGTAATGCCAGAGGAATCATTACCGCAAGGCATAGAGGGGGAGGTCATAAGCGTCTATACCGTAAAATCGATTTTCGACGGAATGAAAAAGACATATATGGTAGAAAAGATAATTTTGTTTTTTAACAGTTTGGGGAATGGAAGCTGAACTTCCCTATGAATGAGCAATGAGTTTGATTCTAACTATTCAAAGCAGAGGAAATAGAATATTATATAGCCTATAGCTATAGGGCTAGGCTCCGCTCCTCGCTCGAGATAACATCAATTAGTTGATTAAATATTAAATTAAAGAATAAAGTAAAGGCTCTGGTGTATAGAGAAGACCTCACCGTTTAAGAAGTAACCATAGAAACGAAGGAACCCACTATTTATTTTTTGATTTCTTTTATTTACTAGATCTTTATACCTAGGAAAATACAATTTTTTATTTCTTTCTTATTTCGCAGTGAAATACCTAAAAAAAAAAAAAATCGTGGTCAGGAAGGTTAGAGTAGCCAAAGCCATTGGAATTTTTATTTTATACATTGGAAAAATCCGTTTTG
>MDKI01190113.1:0-19421 GCA_005239505.1 Nicotiana paniculata | reverse complement strand
CTGTTCCTATCTAACGGAACGCTATTGGATCAAATGACAAAGACATTGTTGAGAAAAAGATGATTTTTCCCGGATGAAATGAAAATTGGATTCATGTAACAGGAGAGCGTTTAAATATTCTACGACTTTCAACGCCATACTTTCACACCTGGCAATTTAAAGAACGGAAGAGAGATCACACAGAGCTTTGCCGGTATCAAAAACATTCACTGTACACACATTTACTAAAACTTAAGAGGGAGTTGCGAGCATGCGAAATATGTAAATGTTAAAATGCTACATATTTCAGTCGAAGGTAACAAAATGTTCAAATAATATGTGAAGATGTAATAAGGGAAGAAAAATTCAGTACTGAAAGAAGACATTGTATAAGGAAGTAGAATAATAGAGTTACAATAAGTAAGGATCATGTTTTCTAATTTAGTCTATTAATCAATAGTCGTCGTTCGTATGTTCGAATTCTACGCTACCGTAAAGTTAGTAGGTATTTCATATTTGATAAAATTGATGTAGCATCATTTCATGTAGTTATGAGAATCAGGAATGCTATTTGAAATTTTTGTTGATTTCAAAATGTAACATGTCAACCAACTCATAAACAGTGATAACAAATTCATCACTCACTTGAAAGCTGAAAGAAAGAAGAAATCAGAGAAGGAAAATAGAGAAAGAGGCAATATGTTGGATATTACCTTTACTTCTTCATAATTGATCACAAGATGCGGTGAAGCTCTTTGTCTGAAAATGTAACTATGACAAACACACAAATACTATACAAATAAAAAATGAAGGTAGGTAAATCGGAAGGAAAAGTGACCGCCTGTCTTACCTGCTTATTTGCACTTCTAATATAGTCTAGCTGGTCGTTGTCCATATATAGCCCGCCGCACAATGATGTATTTTGTATAACATAAACTTTAAACTATTTAATGATGCTCAGTATTATATGCGAAAATCTTATTTATTAACATTTTAGTGGTAAGAATTGTGTTTAAACGCTACCAAGGATTTTTGTAATTGAACTAACATAAAATTATGCAAATGATGCATGTGTAATTTGTTTGTTAAAGAGTAAGAGTAGACATCAGTATTATAAAAGAAAACGCGTAGTGAACTTTCGGAAACGTACCTGCATTGGATATGTTTTTATGCTATTAGCTATTCTGTTGATTCTGCTCCAAACAGGAACAACCGATTTACAAATCTCATTAACCATAGAATTTAGTGAGCGGCGCCAAATCTTTCTATGGATTGCTTCTTTCGCCTCTTTCGCCGTCAAAGTGCCTATGGTACCAGTTCATATTTGGTTACCCGAAGCACCGCTGATGCCGAGTCGGCTCCTATGCCGCTCGCTATGCCCTGCTTGGTCCCCCTCCCCGGCACGGTGGAGGTTCCGTAGCACGTCATGAGCACCGGGCTAAGGGGCGGTTGAGCAACTCAAGCGAACCGCCTTACTCCTAATTATAAGATGTCGCTGCATAACATCTGGAGAGCGTTTCAATACCCAAAAAGTAATACCAATTGCCTTCACAAAGATAGGCACACAGTACTAACAACTATTTACACAAAAAATGTGGAACACTTTGTTAAGGCGACCAACTATCTAAACCTTGTTAAAAGATCCGTATGATCTGTCAAAATGTGTTTGTACATCGCATACCATCTGCCTCGGCAAACTGTATAAATAAAATATTCATTTTAAGAGAATTAGTAGATTCTAAAATATGATATTTGAATTTCTAACCTTGAGTGTGGGTTTGGTAGAGTACTTGGTTCCCTTTTTCGTTTCTTAGCTCCTTTCAC
Organism: Nicotiana paniculata; assembly: GCA_005239505.1. Classification (NCBI taxonomy): domain Eukaryota; kingdom Viridiplantae; phylum Streptophyta; class Magnoliopsida; order Solanales; family Solanaceae; genus Nicotiana; species Nicotiana paniculata. The sequence continues at coordinate 17,618 of MDKI01190113.1, read as the reverse complement.
ATCACTCACAATTGGCTCTTCTTCCATAGTTCCCTCGGTATCGATGGCAGATGTTGACTCTACTGGTAGGAACATCGTTGGTTTTTCAGTGTATGATAAAAGGACCAGAGAGCTTACATTTTTGTCTGGTGTTCTGGATGATGATCTTTGTAGCTGAACTTTGAACAATTTATGTGCAAGTCGTCGATTGATATGGGCAACAGGGAATAACTCGTTCTGCAAAGAGATGGTTAAAAAAATGGATTTGTCAAAGCTTACGTTTATGTGTTAAGCATGAGAGTATTATATCAACTTTATTGGCTAATATTAATTGTAGAGTTGTATGTGTATGTACCTTAACACTGACGATATCATATATCTGTTCAGCTTTCATTGACAACATTTTTTCGGCCAAGCCTTCACACATTGTTGCTGTAGTTGTGCCAGTTTCATCTGTAATTTCGACCTCAAAGTGGCACCTGTAAGATGGGTGGCACATAGTATCAAATATTACCAACACATCATCTTATTAGTAGCAGCTGTTACCTTGGAATTAACATTCGTTGCAACCTACAGTTTATGCATTGAACCTCTCTTTTTATTTTGCTCCTAATTTCAGAACAACCTAGCAGATTAAATGTTGAAAATGCTCAGGTAGCCAAATTTCTCCTTCGACGCAAAATGTAAATGGTAAAACAAGTCGTTAGCTTTATCTTTATAATATAAGCAATGGAACTTGCTAACTCATCAATTGTTAATTGCATATAACTTTCAGCACTCAAATAATACAAAGTTGCATAGTTAGTAAAAGCTCATGCAGAATGTGTAGTGACAGTAAAACTAAGTTGAAAAATATTCTGCTTGATATTAGAATACATTTCTTTGAATCAACAACCTCTTTCACAAATATTAACATGATATAGGATACAAATAGGATGTGATATAGTGATCAAACTTTTAAAAAATACTTCAAAATAAATTTAATTGTGAAGCGAACAATATATAACTTCAACGAAGATTTTTGTTGGTCGAACTTTAATGTAAGAGTTTATTTCAGAAATTTATACTTTAATATTGTTTAAACCATATTGTCACTAAGGTAACACGAACAGTAGCATATTAGAACATATTGAATAGATATCCAAATTGTATAAAAGATACAAAACAACATAGTGTAGTGTTGCAGTTTTTGGTATTTTCTTTATAATTTAATTAACTCACAGTGGGGGTTTGCATAGCGATAGTTGAAACAGATAATATTTCATCTTCAACAGCTACAAGATTAAGTGATGAAGCTGATCCTGTTGAACTCTTGATTGTGTATTCAATTAGCATTTGCTTGTTCTCATTTGCCCTGTAAATCACAGCGGAAATGTTAGATAATTATTTTTCTCAGAAGTAACAATAGTTAAATAATGATGTGGTACATTTTAAGCACAGTTTGTATTGTACCAATTCCGTAATTCAGTTGCTTGCACATACAACAGATTGACTAAGATTGTCGAATTGTATCTTGTTGCCAAACGGGAAACTGTGTATGCAAATTTTGTTAATAAAGAATGGGGAAACATTATCCATGTGTAGAAACACGAACTTCATAAGCATACCACCATGGTATTTTGTGGTAGCTATCTGTTTCGCGAGAATAACAGGGTACTCTTGCAGTTGTCTCACTTGTCTCAGTAACTCAGTTCCTTCGTTGCTTGCCAAATCTTCCCATATAGTGAAGAAAATAGGTTTCCTCCTGTTATATTTATAAGTGTCAGCTAGAAATTTTTGTAGGTAATACAAGATTAAATGACTCACTTGTTATCCATAACTATGGCCTCTTGAAATCTCTTAGTCTGATCAGCGGTGTACTGCATTGCCCCACAGTTTGTCACCACAGCTAATAGATCTATTGTTATAAACAAAAAACAAATATTTGCATTCACCATGAGTTCCAACCAATTAAGTTGTTATAAGGCATAAGGTAATTTGAAACATACCAAATTCAACAGCGCATGTCTGTTGTTCAACATCGAGGAACGAAATTGTACTGAGTCTTCACGGAGGAGGTAATGGTGCCTCGTTTTCATTGTTCTTTGGAATAGGCTCCACAATAGTAAATCTGTCGACAACCCATTCAAATTGGCTGATGTAGTGAATAAGGCTGCGAATTTCTAACCTTTGCAGTTGAAACCAGATACGTCTCAAAAAGTTCGAACAAGTTATGACAACGTCTAATGTCAGTCACCATAGAGTATTACACAAATTTGTTCCTCCTACAATGTTGTTAAGAACAATAATGTAATAATTATTGGAAGAGTACAAGTGATAAGATGTTGTGTTACAATTATAGCTGTAACTTCACTTACGTTTTCATCCTGGACAATTATTGTTTGAAAACGAACTCGCTGATCTCTGCTGTCCCGCGGCCGAAATTTGTCTACAGTCTGGACTTTGCAAGTCCATTGTGTAGTTAATGGTATAATTTCATTGATACTAAGTCTTTGTTCCATTTTATCAATATAACCTGCATATTGATATCCGTAAAATAGCAAGAACGAATCATCCCACGTTACAAATATGAGGCAGCAAATAAAGAAAACAAAAAAGAAGTATATACTTTATTCATGACAGGCTGGTCCAACTCTGTATCGCTTACTCCTATAACATTTGGATATATTCATACCTCACTTGTATATTGGGATAGTTGCAAGCAAAAACAAAGTGTATGCCTTTACAGAATGAGCTCAAAATTAACATTTCTTGATTTATATAAAAAAAACACAATGAGCTCAGAATAACCTCCAAATCGTTTTTCTGCTAAGCTGTTTATTGTGATTGAAATATATAATATTGTTGCTACTGAATGATACTAAAATAGAATACGCAAACATTACACAGTGACCAAAATATGGATTGTGATGGCTACAAATAAATTATTAGATCCGTAGTCTTTAGAATTTATCACGCGCATATGGTTTAGCTAGACTATAGGTTGTTAAAAGGAAATTCAACCATGTTCTTCTCAAGAAGGAGTAGATGAAATTTAAGCCTCTATCTCATTTTTACCATATTGGACTTCTAACATTTTAGCCCAGCAAAATGTAAAACTCTATGGTCTCTGAAGGATGTCTATGTGTTGCTTTCGCAGATCCTCTCCTCATTGACCCATATGTTGGTTGCCTTCTTCCTTGTAACAGTATGGAAGACATGAACCAACAGCTGCATCCGTACTGTCTTGCAACTAAGTTTATTGATGATAAGTTGCTAGAAACAATACTATCTTCTGATGGGCTGAAACCATTGCTTACTAGGATCTAATTGATCAGTTCTCACAACATCTTTGGGTTAGATGGGCAAGTACTCTACTGACGTGCTGCAGGCTGTTCTGTTAACAGATACGCGGCCTTACAGGCTCAATTGCCCAACGTCAACCTTAATATTTGACATATGCCCTACACAAGTATTCAGAGGAGCGGTTCAGAAGCTTCAAGGTATTAACATCCTTCTCCCTTTTGTGTTGTTCTCTCCCTTATTTATGGAACTCGTGTGTGGGGACAAGTAAGTCCACGGGAACCCATGCACGCCTTACACCATGCTCCATGTCCTCTAGATTGCTATTTATGAGATAAGGTTTACCTTTACTGTGCTAATATTTGGTTCTAATCCTGCGGATGAAGCTTTCCAAAAGTTTAGACCAACTATAAAACTGTTCTTCATTTTTCTTATTTGCACTAGGGGTTTGTTTTGGTGTGTGTGTGGGGGAGGGGGTTATGTTTGTTTAGAATCTTGGACCTGATAGTTTATAGACAAATGAGACGGACAATGATATCCTGTTTGCCTTTCAAAGCTACCATCTTTTGGTGGCAGAGATGTGTTCTTTATCTGGTTTCGTTACCCGTGGATTCGACTCCATAACAGCAGTAGATGAAAATGTCATCATCCAGCTCTAATCTTATTCTGTTCTTTCCAGTTTCCTCCAGCTGAATGCTTTAAAAGAACTCTTTCGTTTTCGTTTTTTCATTTTGGGTACAATTTCTATCCTTATGTTGATCAGCCTTACTCTTTAAAATACTTCCATGCTCATTGGGTGTGCCATGATATCCAATTTGAAGAATTACCTTGCAGCACACAATGATATCATGGGGGAATGGGAGGTGTAAATAGAAAGATTGGTCATTCGTCTCAAAGGAGCATGGGGATGAGATCTCATTGTCCTGCAAGGTGAAATTTTAAAAAAAATTCGTAGAGAGAAACTCAGAGGTTGCTTATTCTCTCTATGATGTCGAGATAGTGGGTTCATGCTTAACTTTTTTCTTACCAGCCATGCTAGTACATTTGTGAATATAGTACACTGGAAAAGAATTATTTCTATGAACCATGCCAACCATTGACATCTCTTAAGTTTGCCAGCTATCATGCTATCCTCTCATTATACCAAAAACACAAGTGAACAGGAAGGATGTTTCAATACCCTCAATGATTTCTCACTATTTTGAAAAAATGATTTATTTCTTTCACTCCACAAGCATCAAAGGAGACACTGTGAGCTGTAAATATTTCTGAGTTCAGTGAACTCTTTATTAGACTTCCATGTTTTTTCATGATATCTGAGACTTGTGTTGATTACATTGGTTCTGTTTGAAGAGGAATGTTTTTACTCCTTGATGTTCCTTATGTCATTTTGTCTTTATTCATAAATGTATTAGTTTTATGAGCACATGAAGCATATCTAATGGTATTGCTATGGATGACATAGATGCTGGGGCTAAGATTCCAAGAGGATGCATGTCTTTTCATATCCCGTCAGAGTCTTTTGACATAGAAAATGTACTTCGCAGTAAAGGATTTAGTGGTACCAGACCAAGTATATGGGTTTTTCAGGTGAACACATGGTTTCTGGGTATTTTCTTTGACCTTTCATGAAGTTTTGCATTCATTTATGGTGCTTACATATTTAGAGTTCTTACCCCTGTTGACGCTTTACCTTACGAACTATGGGAAAGAGGAGTTTTTACCACCTCCCTCCACAGGAAAAGACAAGAAAAAGAAAAGAAACCAAAGAGCTTGGGCTGCAAGTCATACACTGATTGTAAATTTCAGATAGATATTTGACATGATAGAGAGCTAGCCTTTTACGTGAGTAGAGCTGTTTTTCTGGTTCCTACTTGGTGCTCCAAATTGTAGAATTTGTTCTCGTTAATGGTGAATCTTTTTGAATCTTTGGCTTTATTTGTCTTGATTACTGGCTTCACCAAAACATAATCACAATCAGCACATTTTCACCTTTCTCAACCTTCGTTCTCCATAGAACATAAATGTTTTTGGAGGCTTACCTACTCACTGAAAGAGGGAGGTACTTTTATTGTGGCATCTGCTGCATGTAATGGGTGTTGGTGTAGTTCACATTCCTAAATGTTGCTGACGTTATTGACAGTACCATGACAGATTTTTAGAAGTTCACCTAGTGTTCAAGGGCCGCTGTTATTGTCATCTGCGGTTGAACTTTCTATACCATTTCGTCAATAGTACACATTTGATGTGGAATTCTGATGCATTTACCTCATCAGTAACAGGAGTACCTCATTTGTAGGGATTTCCTGTTGTGAACTTGGCAAATTTTAAAGATATCTCGTCCGTTGTCAGTAATTTAGCCACGAAGGGATGTCTTTTCTTGGGGGAAATTCCTGTCTGTCTGGCTGAAACTGAAGTTGCAGACCTGGTGAGCTTGTACATTGAGCAGGCTTTTTTCAATTCAATTACATCCTCAAAAACTGCAAATTCAAGCAATCTAATTCTTGGTCAATGTTCAGCCTGCCACAAAGACATGGCTTGACAACCTCTTTATGAGCTATGGTTTTCGGGTGAAGGCGATTGAATATGATGAAGTTGCACGAAACCTCAGCAAAGATTCTGCAAGACGAGCATACTTTTTGTTGCAGAGCATCTGCGTTTCTCTGATGATCAGGTGGATTTACTGTGTGCCATAATGTTGTCCAATTCTATTCTTATTCTCTTACATTTACCATTGTAGAATAGCCCCCCCTCTCCCCCCATACACACACAGCCCACAAAAGAAAAAGGTAAAAGAAAAGAAATTGTCTGTTGGTGGTTCCTTCTACTCATATCTCAAGAGGAAGGAAATAAATTAAAAAGAAAATAGTGCCCTTATATAAAGATTCCTAGCCTCTGAACTTAGTGGTATCCATACAGATGGAAACCTGGAGGAGCGAATTTCAGAGAATAGAGGAACAAGGGAATGAAGAAGGCTTTGAGGAGCTCTAGTAAAGTTGCAGAATTTATTCCTTCCATCTCCTCTTATGTTTGCTTTGTAGAGGTTTTAAGATCAGTATTTATCTGTTTTTGAAATGCCCACTCCTAATGTTTGTCTTGTTAGTTTGTTGGTTTTAACCTAGCAGCTATTTTGGTTCTTGGCAGCTGTTTCAACTTGAAAATGATAGTCAAATGCTTATCACAGTTGGACGTTCATTTTGCTACAGTGTCTTGTTTAAAGGTTATCAGGTTGGCCAAGTCTTGAGCCGAGGGTCTTTCAGAAACAACCTCTCTATCCCCTCGGGTAGGGGTAAGGTTTGCGTACACACTACCCTTCCCAAACCCCACATGCGGGATTTACTGGGTTGTTGTTGTTATTATCAGGTCGGCCAAGTAGCAAATGTAAATCACGGTTTTCTTAGATTCACGATTCCTGTATTTTGTCTTTCATTGTTATAATTAGCCATCTTATCATCGTGTTGCCATATTACATACAGTAACTTTGAAAATGCATGAAGACATAGGCAAAGCCAGGATTCCATGATTTCAACACTATATCAGAACATTGATTTGAAATGTTAATGACTGAGTTTTAAATTTGATCTTTGTACATATGTAATGAATTTTTAATGCAAATACACTGTTTGAAAGTAAGTTACTGGGGTTGACCGCATCCGTAGCTCTGCTTCTACCTCTGCCCCTGCTACCATAATTCTACTGTTTTATATTGAGGAAAAAGAAAACAAAGTCGTCTAAGTTTGGGGCTTCAAGAGCTAAGTGAAGATAAAATGGCGGGCTTTAACAAAAAGGTGTAATTGAATGTAAAAACAAATTTTACGTCTAGTTCATGAAAATAGTAACTATAAACTATATACAGAAAAGAACTGAAAAACATAAAAGTTAGTTGAATTATCCGATGTTTAGAGTCGCTCTCCTCAAGACAAAGGCCCAGTCCGAAGAGACATATAGTTTAGCATCTTGGTGCATGAGACAAAGGCCCAGGCCGAAGAGACATATAGTTTAGCATCTTGGTGCATGAACAAAGTGTCGCTTAAGCAAGGCGATGTGAGTCTAATTTGCCCCCAGCTTCAAGACTTAGTGCACTTTAAGCAAGCTTCTGACAACGCTAGAGTCCAGCAGACAAATGTGTTACGACAAGTTTCTCCCGAGTGATTTTATAGTGTGTTTCACACAACTGACATTAGTTGTGCATATCTTATACATTGGGTTCACAAAATTCTGGGACCACAAAATTATGAGACAAAAAAGGAGACCTCATACAACTAGTGTCAATTATGTGAGGCACAAAATAAAAATTTTCTATTGTGAATCTTTTGATATTTCTCTCTCGAATAGGCTCCACGAATAGACCTTAGTTATTATGGCTAGCTACAGTAGGACACATGCTGAAATAGATTTAGGAAAGGGGAGAAAATTACTAACTTAGCGAAGAGATCTCTGAAGACTTCAACACAACAATCCTAGCTGATAAGCTTGGGAGACCAGAGTTTAAATAACCATATGTTATCTTTAAATATTCCTATATTTTTCTAGCATGTCAAAATGAGACTGCCCCTTCTTAAATATCAGACAAGACTGTAGGAAGGGAGGAGGAGGAGAAATGGTTCCCCTGACATTCCCCACAGATGAATGGATGGAAGGCTATTGCACAACAATTACATGGGTAATTAGATATTCCAGGTTCATAAGCCTAAAGTTGCAGCTGGGCAAATGGCGGCAGCATTTAGGTTCAATGTTAATTTGCTAAAACACAGATATTGTCCATTTACTTCCTTGCGTACGTAGTCAGCATATGATTCTTGGCAGTAATTCTAATCCTTGAAGACTCTGCATGGCCACAGTTTATTGCATATCCATATTCTACAAAGCAAGTACGCCTTTTGCTTCAACCATCCTAACTTCTTTTGAAGCCACAGTATCGGCAAAAGAGCATTTGCAGCATCATTAGAGAAGACTAATGCCTACAAAGACCTTGAATTTTAAGATATGCTAGAGTAAGGCACAATTTGCATAAAGGAATCTATACACGCTTCATACCTTCCACTTAATCTCCCTTCAGCAGCAGTTTGACTCACTGCAACCCGATCTTTTTGACTTCCGTAAATAAGGTTCATACAGTTACTCAGTATTTGTCAGTAACATAGCAAACAACTTAGACCCCTATTTTCTTCGTTTCTTTTTCTGGATGTCATATATAACAACTTAGAAGGGGAGCCTTGGCGTAACCGGTAAAGTTGTTGCCATGTGACCAGGAGGTCACAGGTTCAAGCCGTGGAAACAGCCTCTTGCAGAAATGCAGGGTCAGGTTGCGTACAATAGACCCTTGTGGTCCGAGCCTTCCCCGGACCCCGCACATAGCAGGAGCTTTAGTGCACCGGGCTGCCCCTTTATATATAACAACTTGGACCATCTTCACCGGCCGGTGTTGGAACCTTAGCATTTATCGCAATGTAACAGCAAACTTCTATGCGCATTCTCCATGCAAAAGCTACTGATATGGAAGCTACAAATCAGCAATGAAGATACATGACATGTTCACAGTCTGACGTAGAGCAGTCGACAATGACTCGGAGCCTCTTGTCCCAGTTAGTCATGTTTTCCTGGCGCAGGAAATGATACAAGCACAGCAGTGAAAAGCATTAATGCCGGTTGTCGGTAGAACAAAGAAGAATATCCAAAAAAATCCCTCAATTTTGGGAAACGAGAAGCCAGTACACATAAGAGTTCTGTGATCCGCCTGTGGCATTTGTCAAGCAATAGTGCTTTCTCCTTGACTAGACTTGACTTGTAAAAATATCTAAAGAAAAGTCCATTTTGAGAAACCTGAGCTAGAATCGAAATTGCTTCCAGCAGAACCTATCAACTATCTTTGAGTAGTGGAGACGGATGCTCTAATTCCATACCGCTAACAAACGGAGCACCTTTCATTTAGCGGTCTGTCAAATTTTTAACAGCCAGCTACACTTACTACTTCTCCTTCAAGAATTCACCCCCAGCTAAAACCAGGTTCCTTGGTTACCTGCCTTTCCGACATAGCTGCTCTAATTTCCTCTGTATCACCCCATCTACCTAACGATGTATACATATTTGCTAGAAGCACATAAGGAGCAGAATTCTGTGGGTTGAGACGGATGAGCTCCTCTGCTGCCCGCATTGCTAAGGTTACATTTCCATGAAGCCGACAAGAACTGAGCAAAACCTCCCACACAATAGAGTCATCTCTGCATGGCATCTTATCAACTAGTTCTTCTATTTCACTAAACCGGGCAGCACGACCCAGACAATCAATTATACAAGTGTAATGATCAACAAGTGGCTCCAACCCATATTGTAGCTGCACTGAGTTGAATATCTTAAGCCCCAGATCTACCAGCCCAGAGTGACTACAAGCAGTTAAAGCGGCAATAAAGGTTATAGTATCAGGTTTTCCTCCTGAACAAATCATGTCTTCATACAAGAAAATAGCTTCATCTCCACGACCATTTTGTGCATAGCCGTGTATCATCTCATTCCATGTAATTGTATTCTTATAAGGCATCATGTCAAAGTGCACCCTGGCCCCATCTACATCACCACATTTGGAATACATGTCAATTAGAGTACTTCCAACTACAACATCATTATCATATCCACCTTTAATTATCAGACCATGAACCTGCCTCCCCTGTGCCAATGAGGATAACTTTGTACAGCTACTCAGTGTAGTAGCGTATGAAAACTCATTAGGCAACATCCCCAGCTGTAGCATTTTATTAAAGAAAGCAAAAGCTTCTTTGTCCAATGAATTATAGGATAAACCGGTAATTAAAGAATTCCAACAGACTATATCTGCTTGAGAGAGTCCATTAAAAATACGTAGAGCTGCTTCTACTCTACCACACTTTAGATACATACCAATAAGACCACTAGCTATGTATACATCTCCAGGAAAGACATACTTTAATGAAGTAGCATGGACCTGTTCCCCACATTCTAGTACACCAATCTCAGAACATGAACTAAGTATGATAGCCAAAGTGGTCCGATCAGGTTGCTGATTCCGAAACTGCATTTCTCTGAACAGCTTTAGTGCCTCAAGATGGTCCTGATTCTGGGAATAGCCTGAAAGTATAGCATTCCATGAAATCAAGCTTGGGCAAGCCATTCTATCAAATATCAAACGGCCATTTTCAACATCCCCTGATTTAACACAAGCCGTGAGCATATTTATGTAAGTAACATCATCTGGTTCAACACCAACACCCAGCATCCTTTTCATGTACTCCATCGCTCTTTCTTTATCATGATTCTGTCCAAACCCACTTATCATAACATTCCAAGAAACGGTACTAGTTTCTGATAGGTTTCCAAACAACACTTCAGCACTTTCCATGTCACCATTTTTTGCATACATGTCAAGTAAGGAGTTACATACATGAAGGTCTCCATCGAATCCAAGTTTAATTGTCAAACCGTGGACTTGCTTCCCCTGTGTATTAGGTAGATCACCATCAGTCCCACCATTCCAACCAAAATTCGAACCCCCACCTTTAGCACAAACCCTTAGTACGCTAGATAATGAAACAGAGTCAATCCGAATTCCACTCCTCTGCATTAACCTAAACATTTCAAATGCCTCTTCCACTTGATTAGTTTCAACCAGTCCGCACATCATTGCCGTTAAGGAAACCTCATTAGGCTCATCCAACTCCCTAAACGCCTTCAATGCATCCGAAGGGCATCCACATTTTACATAAAGGCTCAACAAAGCATTCCCAACATACACATTCTTGTGAAGCCCATACTTCACAGCAGCACAGTGAGACACCCTGCCGCACTCCAGTTCACCCAACCCGCCACAGGCGCTTAGAATGCTAGCCAATGTGATGTGGGTCGGGGAGAAACCTTGTGAATTCATCAGAGAATAAACCTCGAAGGCCTTTCTTTCATGACCATTTCGAGTAAATGCACTAATTATCGTGTTCCAGGATACACTATTTCTCTCGGGCATTTTCAGAAATAGTTTATGCGCATTGTCGAGCTGACCTTCCTTACAATAAGCACTTAACAGCGAATGCCAAGAATATAAGTTTCGTTCAACCATTTGATCGAACAGGTGCCGTGCGGCCTGAATACGACCACATTTCGAATACAATTCAATTAAGCGGTTTACGAGGAATGTATCAGAGGAAAGGCCAGCTCGGAGTATATGGGCGTGGAGAAGTTTGCCTGCAATGTATGCTTTGTTGTCTATGGAGGTTTGTAAGAGATTTGCCAAGTAGGTAGTGTAGGTCCTGGCATGCATTGTAATAAAACGAAGTTTGACGTCAATTTTAGTATCACTGTGAAAAATATACAGTTAGACCTACGTACGGGGTCAGCAGGAAAATGCAAAGCTACGCGGGTGGCAGGAAAATGAAAACAGTAGCAGAAAGTATCAGGTAAGTCAAAACCATTCTTTTTCTTTAGAAAATGTTCAGAGACAAGTATGACTTCTGAATTGGTTTTAGAGCTACGATATTGGGCTTCAGTAATGTCAGAACATTTGGACTTTGTGTTATGCTGAATCCTAAAAATTGCGCGGGTACCCTATTTGGTCGCCCCATTTAATTTATACTCACTTTTTTTTTAAACTTTTAACTTGTAATCACTTTTTAAATAACTTCAGCTCCCTTTCTCTCGCTTAGCTGAAATTCGTCAGTTATAAAGACAAAACTTCAGCATACGGGGCTGAAGTTCCCTAGTTACAAAGACAAAACTTCAGCTTTAGAGTTGAAGTTCCCTAGTTACAAAGACAACAACTTCAACATACGGGGTTGACGGGGTTGAAGTTCCACAGTTACAAAGACAAAACTTCAGCTCTAAAGCTGAAGTTCAGCTCCGTATGCTGAAGTTTTTGTCTTTATAACTGGGGAACTTCAGCCCCGTATGCTGAGGTGAAGTTCGCAAGCTACTTCAGGCCCTTCTACTAGAATGCTGAAGTTTTGCGTGATTGCTTTTGCTACTTCAGCCCCGCATGCTGAAGTTATGCGCAAAAGCGGGTACGAGTGCAATTTTTTTACAAAGCGGATATAAGTTAAAACGTGGCACAAAAAGTGGATACGGATGCAAAAGCCCCTATGTCGCCGTCCTATTTGGTCGCCCCCATTTAACCTATATTCACTTTTTAAAAATATTTTATTTTGCACCTATTATTTAAACAATTGCATGCCTCTTTTTCTGAATGCTGAAGTTTGAGATATTGTTATGCGTTCTAGCCTGACAATTCATATATATATATCTGTTCGTCCCATTATGTTCACTTTGATCTTATTCACAATAATTTTACCTCGTAGATATTTTAGCTTTACAGGTACATTGGTTTTTGGCTCGAATTTATCTGTAGTAACTTATTTTCATGTCGAAAATATTTTTCATTCTTTAATCTTTGAAATGAACTGCATCAATCGATGTTAATCATGATCTATTAAATATATTATTGTTTAGAACTTCACCTCTAAGAATGCTGAAGTTAAGCAAATATAAACAAAAATTTCAACTCCTAGAATGCTGAAGTTCAGCAAATACACAACAAACTTCAGCCCTAGAATGCTGAAGTTCATCACAAACAGAACAAAGCTTCAGCTAAAACATGTTGAAGTTCAGCAAATACAGAACAAAACTTCAGCTACTAGAATGCTGAGGTTCAACAATTACAAATAAAAAAATTCAGCCAAAACATGTTGTAGTTTTATTGAACTGAAGTTTGTCATTTGCACTATGAACTGAAGTTTGCTGATTGCCTTTTCAAGTTAGGCCAAACTTCAGGAAAAAATATCTGAAGTTTTGCTACACTTCAGGCAAAAGTTCAAACTTCAAACATAATTTTTTTCTACTTCAGGCGCGTATGTCTGAAGTTACGCAAAAAGTGGGTACGCTTGTAATTTTTTTCGCAAAGCGGGTATAAGTTAAAAGGCGACCCAAAAAGCGGGTATAGATGCAAATTCCCCTAGTTATCTGGGACTTCTTCAATAGGAAATTTTACCTCCTATAGCAAAACTATACACTCTATTTATTATAAATCAAAATCATTTTAAAATATTATTATCTATAGCTACCTTATATATTTTATAGCAAAAAAATATTTATGGTATATACTACCATTGAGGCATGTTATGTTTTTCCTCTCTCTTAGACAACTAGGCATACATATTTTTAAGGTGATTGTCGTTACTGAAAAACATGGCGTGAATACATGTGAATACATACACATACAGATGGACTATCCTGATTTTAGGTGATTTCTACTGCTGAATTTATGAATATAGCAATGCGAATATATGTGAATACATGCGCGTATAATTGGATTGCATTGGTTTTAGGAATTTTTTGCTACTGTATTCATGAATATATGACACAAATACATGTGAATACATGCGCGTACAACTGGAATGCCCTGATTTTTGGTGCTTTTTTACTAATGTATTCATGAATACAACAGTGCGATTACATATGAATACATGAACGTACATCTGGAGTGGCTTGATTTTAGGTTCTTTTTGATGCTGTATTCACAAATACATGGCGCGAATACATGTGAATACATACGCATACAAATGGACTACCCTGATTTGTAGGCGTTTTTTGCTGATGTATTCATGAATTCAGCAGCGAGAATACAACGAATACACTACCGTAACAACTGAATAATAGCTATAGGAAGTAATTATGTATATGGTAGCTATAGAAAGTTAATAGCCACTAAACAATAATGTTTCTGAAGATTTATCTTTTCTATATATGCGAGATTTTATATGGTTCGGCTTGACTCACGGGTCAAGCGGATGAGGAGATCGACGGGGATGTTACGCACCGTATTTGGGTGGGTGGATAAAATGGAGGTTAGCGTCTGGAGTCTTGTGTGACAAGAATGTGGCACTGAAACTCAAAGGTAAGTTCTATAGAGAGGTGGTTAGACCGGCCATGCTGTATAGGGCTGAGTGTTGGCCAGTCAAGAATTCACATATCCAGAAGATGAAAGTAGCATAAATGAGGATGTTGAGATGGATGTGTAGGCATACTAGACTGGATAAGATTAGGAATAAAGATATTCGGGATAGGGTGGGTGTGGCTCCGATGGACGACAAGATGCGGGAAGCGCGACTTAGATGGTTCGGACACGTGGAGAGGAGAGGCCTAGATGCCCCAGTTAGGAGGTGTGAGCGATTGGCTTTCAAGAGGTAGAGGGCAGCCCAAGAAGTATTGGGGCGAGGTGATCAGACAGGACTTGGCGTGACTCCAGATTTCCAAGGACATGAATCTTGATAGGAAGGTGTGGAGGTCGAGCATTAGGGTTGTAGGTTAAAGGGTAGTCAGGCGGTATTCCTCTTTGTCCCGGTTTCCCTCTTTGAGTATGATAGTATTTTGTCTAGCACTGCTAGCGATTTATGTTGCGTTTCACACTTTTGCATAATATTTGTGTTACTGCTTTTTTATTTATTTGTTGTTTCTCACGTTGCTGATATTATTTTTCGTATTTTATAGTCTCGGATTTATTGTCTCAGAGCCGATGGTCTTCCGAAAACAGCTTCTTTACCCTCTCTGGGATAGGGGTAAGGTCTGCGTATACTCTACCCTCCCCAGACTCCACTGGTGAAATTTTACTGGGTTGTTGTTCTTGTTGTTATTGTTGTTGTTTTTTTGTTGTTGTATATATACGAGATTTTAAACGTATTTACCCGGTCTATCTAGGTTTTCATATTTGCAATAAGTAAAGAAAGATTTTTACCAAATATATACAAATTCGGTTAAATCTACAATTTAATACAACTTAGGGCCAATTTTTTGTACAGTATCCGTCAAAAACTACAACTTACATACAATTTTTATACAATGATGTAAGTTGTAAATATTTTATATACCATTTCTACAATCGACATACAAAATATATACAATTTGCTTATGTCTTTTTTTTGAGTTTTACTCTGAAATTCCAACTAAAACCACCTCGAATCTCAACAAATTCTCTCAATATTCTCTCAAAGAATATTCCCAATTATTTGCAATAGCATCAATCCAAACAAGAAACAATTTTGTAAATTTCATTATTCGAATTCAAAGCTTTCTAAGATTTTTAATGGTTATCAATAGAATTTAAGCTCATGTACACACAACCAACTTTAGTTTACTTTCAATCACACTATTAATTAGTTTCAGTTTAGTTCCAAACACTACTCCTATTGATAGTGTCTTGTTTATTCATATAAAAAAGTTATGGTAATCCATTTGTATTGTTGCTTCATATATGTATTTTATGACTTTTAGCTAGTTGATTCACCATTCTTCAAAGCTCCGAACATGTCATCTGCTAAAGTTGAATCTAAGAAGAAAAATAGAGAAGAAGGAAGCTTAAAATATGTAAAATTGGAGTCTAATATATTATTTTGTATAAATGGGCGGAGCTAGTCATTCGGATATGAGTTCGATTGAACCTACTAACTTTTGTTTAAACCCTGTATTTATCTTTAAAAAATATTGAATTATGTACAAATTATTGATTAAGAACCCAGTAACTTAAAAGAATTAGAATACTGAACCCACAAGTTTCAAATTCGGACTCCGTCTCTATTATATAAATGATAAATTTTATATGCTAATATAATTAAAATAATCTCTATGAGAAGTAAATAAGTTTATATATATATATATATCTACGTTGGCCCAATTTAATTCAACGTCGAGCTTACAATTCAATTGCAGTGTCATAAGTTTGAGTTTACATATGGAATAGCACCAGCGGAAAGAATCAATATGAAATTGCTAATCGCTTTCATTCTACTTTATGTTTTTCTTTTTCCTCTAAATAACCTTTTGGATCTTTCAAGATGCTGAAGTTTTTTAGTTCATTTTCTAATATTTCAGCACTAAATGTGCAGAAGTTTTTCTCCTTGATACAATAGATTTGTCATGAAAAACTTCAGCACAAATATGCTGAAGTTTTTTAGTTCATTCTGTAATACTTCAGCGCTGAATGTGCTGAAGTTTTTCTCCTTGATACAATAGATTTGTCGTGAAAAACCTCAGCACAAATATGTTGAAGTTTTTTAGTTCATTTTCTAATACTTTTGCACTGAATGTGCTGAAGTTTTTCTCCTGGATACAATTGATTTGTCATGAATAACCTCAACACAAATATGCTGAAGTTTTTTAGTTTATTTTCTAATACTTCAGCACTGAATGTGCTGAAGTTTTTTCTCCTGTGCTATGTAATTTTATCGTGCATGCTCAAGTTAAATATCTTTTGTGCTTAAATTTTGTCCTACATTAATCAGCTTTTTCATGAGCTTTGTTCTATTGTTCATTTTCTCAAACTTCAGCTTTTTTCATAATTAGATTCTTATGCTAATACTTGACACTAAACATGCTTCTGTAGGATGAGTTCAGTTTGCGTTGTACTTAATTTCAATGGGAGGTGGACTACTGACTTCAAATACTTGGATCATGATACAAAGCTTGTTCTTATTAATAAACAAGTATCATTCAATTCTTTCCTGAAAAAAATTAGTGAAGTTACAAATATTGATTCAAGCGGATATTCTGTAAAGATATGGTTTGATATCAAACTAAATACAAGCAAAGGTATGCTTGTAACTTCAGATGAAGAACTCAGTACTTGTATACATTTGCTCACAACTGATTCAGTCTACAAGAATTGTCATTTTGTCGTCGAAAAAATACAACGTTCTGCAACATTCAACCAATCTCTTGACAGTATAGCAGCTTCAGAACAATTTGGTGATTATCAACATGATATAGGGCAGCCAATAGTGGTAGCAAACAACGAGCAACAACTTTATAACATTACATCTGCTTCAGAATATAGAATGCTACAACAATCACCCCCTCCTCCAATAAAGTCATACCAGTTTGTGAATGAGCAAGAAGAAGAAGGGCAGCTAATAATGCAAATTGACAACCAACACACAATCCAACAAAATTTAAGCAACAATGAAGATGAAGAAAATATGGAATTAATAGCAGTAATATCAGATACAATTGATGAAATTGTTGAAACCTCTAAGAAATCAAGAAAAAGAGTGAGGGAAAAGCTGAAAGAATCTCCACCATGTAATACTTAGGCATGATGCACTGCCTGAGGAAGTAAGAGTAGGATCAATTTTGAGAACAAGGAAAATATGACTAAATTTTTCTACATCTTGGAGATATCCCAAAAGGTTGAATTCACAGTTGTTCGATCATGTTCAAAGAGATATGAGCTGAAATGCATTGAGGAGCAATGTGGTTGGATTGTGCGTGCTGCCAGAATAAAAAAGTCCACACTTTTCAGGGTGATGAAATATCATAACAACCATGAATGCTCAGTTGATGCAAGAAAATCA
>ML353749.1:0-14969 GCA_005239505.1 Nicotiana paniculata | reverse complement strand
GGAACAAATTAATTAAAAATCTTTTAAAATCACAGAAAATTATGGAAAAATGTTAATTGATGCACATGCATTGTTTTGGGAATATATGTGCATTTTGAAAATAATATAGGGAAAAAATGGGTATCAACAAGGATCGTACATGCGAAAGGGTGCCCGCACATGCGACACCGCTTCCGCGGAACCTGGGCATCCGCTCTATGGCCACATCTGCGAGGGGTCGACCGCTTCTGTGGTATCACACTTGCGGCTGGCCAACCGCAGGTGCGGTTTCACCAGAACTGGTGCACCAGCAGCTCATTTTGAGCTTGGACTCACTTCGCGCGACATCTGAATGGCATCCGGGACCCCCGAGGCCCCGTCCAAACATACCAACAAGTTCAAAAATCATAAAACGGACTCGCTCGAACCTTAGGAACGCCCGAAACAACATCGAAACTAAGAATCACACCCTAAAACCAATTAAATCAAACTTATGAACTTTGAGTTCTTAAATCTACTTCTAACACGCCGAAACATACTTATACTATCAAAATGATATCAAATTTTACGGGCAAGTCTTAAATTATATTACGTTACTATTCTTGGTCTCGGAATTCCTTTTGTACCTCAATATCATCAAAACATGTTCCAAACCTCAATTATAGAACTTCAAGAATCTTATTTCGCTATTTGGCGCCGAAACACTCTCGGATCATCCAAAACCCGTTCCGAACATACGCCCAAGTCCGAAATCATCATATGAACCTATTGGAACCTTCAAATCCCGATTCCGAGGTCGTTTACTAAAAATGTTGATCGAAGTCAAACTTGGCCTTTTAGGCCAGCCTTAAGGAACCAAGTGTTCCAATTTCAACCCAAACTCTTTCAAATCCCGAACCAACCATCCCCGCAAGTCATAAATCAATAAAAGAAAATATGGAAAATCTTATTTAGGGGTACGGGGTTCTAGGAAGCAAAACGACCGATCGAGTCGTTATATTTTCCACCTCTTAAAAAAACGTCCATCCTCGAACAGGTCTAGGATCATACCTGGAGTGCTGAACAAGTGTGTATATCTGCTCCGCATGTCCTCCTCGGACTCCCAAGTCGCTTTCCGACTGGTTGGCCCCTCCACTGGACCTTCACGGCGGAAACGCTCTTAGACCTCAACTGGCGCTCCTGCCTATCAATCATAGCCACTGGTTCCTCCTCGTAGCCCAACCTCTCGTCTAGCTGAATGGTACTGAAGTCTAACACATGAGACAAGTCGGCGTGGTACCCCCGGAGCATAGATACGTGAAAAACTGGATGAACACCCGATAATCTGGGAGGTAGAGAAAGCTCATAAGCAACCTCCCCAACTCGCCTCAACACCTCAAATGGACCTATAAACCTTGGGATCAACTTGACCTTCTTCCCGAACCTCATAATGCCCTTCATCGGCGAGACTTTCAAGAAAACCTTCTTGCCGACCATGAATGATACATCACGCACCTTCAGATTCGCGTAAATCTTCTGTCTAGAATGAGCCGTGCGAAGCCACTCCTGAATCAACCGTACCTTTTCCAAGGCATACTTTACCAAATCAGTACCGTATAACTTAGCCTCGCCAGGATCAAACCACCCGATGGGAGAACGACATCGCCGACCATATAAAGCCTCAAATGGGTCCATCTCAATGTTGGACTGATAGTTGTTGTTGTAAGAAAACTCGGCCAAGGGCAAAAACGGATCCCACTGCCCCCAAAGTCAATAATGCATGCCCTGAGCATGTCCTCTAATATCTAAATTGTCCGCTCCGACTGTCCATTGGTCTGAGTATGAAATGATGTGCTGACCTCTACACGGGTGCCCAAATCACTCTGTACGGCTCTCCAAAAATGAGAGGTAAACTGAGGACCTCTATCTGATATGATGGACACAGGCTCACCGTGCAACCGAACTATCTCCTGAATGTAGATCGGGGCCAACCTCTATGAAGTATAAGTAGTGGCTACTGGAATGAAGTGTACCGACTTGGTCAACCTATCTACAATAACCCAACCTGCATCAAACTTTTGCAAGGTCTGTGGCAACCCAACTACGAAGCCCATAGTGATGCGCTCCCATTTCCACTCAGGTATAGGCATCTGCTAGAGTAGCCCTTCTGGCCTCTGGTGCTCATACTTAACATGTTGGCAATTTAGACATCTAGCCACATACTCCACTATGTCCTTCTTCATCCACCGCTACTAATAGTGCTGCCTCAGGTCACGATACATCTTCATAGCACCAGGATGAATAGAATACCGTGAACTGTGTGCCTCCTCTAGAATCCTCTCCCTCAGACATCAATATTAGGAACACATAGGCGACCCTGAAGTCGCATAACACCATCCTCGCCAATAGAAACCTCCTTGGGACCACCCTGTAGCACCGTCTTCCTGAGAACTGCCAAATGCGGATCATCTAACTGTCGAGCCTTGATCTGACCCAATAATGAAGACTGAGCGACAACACATGCAAGAACTCGGAAATGTCCAGCCTCACAAGTCTATTATCCAAGGACTGGATGTCCTAAGCTAGTCGCCTCTCCTCCGCCGAAATGAATGCCAAGCTACCTATACTCTCTGCCTTTCTACTTAAGGCATCTGCAACTACATTCGCCTTGCCTGGATGATAAATAATAGTGATGTCATAGTCCTTCAGCAACTCAAGCCATCTACGCTGCCTCAAATTAAGATCCTTCTTCTTGAACAAGTGTTGCAAACTGCGGTGGTCCTTATAAACCTCACAAGACACTCCATACAGGTAGTGCCTCCAAATCTTAAGAGCATGAAAAATCGATGCCAACTCCAAATCGTGCACGGGGTAATTCTTCTCATGAACCTTCAGCTGACGTGAAGCATATGCAATAACTCGTCCCTCCTACATCAACACACATACCAAGCCAACGCGCGAAGTGTCGAATAAACTGTATACATCCCCGAATCGGAAGGCAGCACTAGCATTGATGTTGTGGTCAAAGCTGTCTTGAGCTTCTGAAAGTTCGCGTCACACTCGTCGGACCATCAAAACGGGGCACCCTTGCCCTCCACAAATCGATGATAATAACGTGACAATCTCAAGAAACTCCTGATCTCAGTCGCTGAAGTAGGGCGTGTCCAACTCTGAACTGCCTCAATTTTCTTGGAATCCACTTTGATACCCTCTCCAGATACCACATGCCCTAAGAATGCTACAGAATCTAACCAAAACTCGCACTTGTAGAACTTGGCATACAGCTTTTGTTCCTGCGAGGTCTGAAGCACTAGTCTTAAATGCTGCTCGTGCTCCCCCAAGCTATGTGAGTAGATCAAGATGTCATCAATGAAGACAATGACAAAGGAATCAATACAAGGACTAAACACCCTGTTCATCAAATCCATGAACACCGCTAGGGAATTAGTCAAACAAAGGACATCACAAAAAC
Organism: Nicotiana paniculata; assembly: GCA_005239505.1. Classification (NCBI taxonomy): domain Eukaryota; kingdom Viridiplantae; phylum Streptophyta; class Magnoliopsida; order Solanales; family Solanaceae; genus Nicotiana; species Nicotiana paniculata. The sequence goes on along the minus strand of ML353749.1, from coordinate 11,539 downwards.
TCATAATGACCATATCTAGTACGGAAGGCAGTCTTCGGAACATTTGAGTCCCAAATCTTTAGCTGATGGTACCCAGATCTCAAGTCAATCTTAGAAAACACCCTAGCACCCGGCAATTGGTCAACCAAATTATCGATGCGCGGCAACGGGTACTTGTTCTTGATGGTAACTTTGTTCAACTGGCAGTAGTCAATACACATCTGCATAGTCCCATCTTTCTTCTTCACAAATAACACTAGAGCACCCCAAGGTGATACACTCGGTTTGATAAACCCCTTATCTAGAAACTCCTCAATATGTTCCTTCAATTCTTTCAATTCTTTTGGAGCCATACGGTATGGTGGAGTGGATATAGGTTGTGTGCCTGGAGCCAAGTCAATACAGAAATCAATATCACGCTCTAGCAGCATGCTTGGGAGGTCAGAAGGAAACACATCGGCGAAATCTCGGACTACTGGCACTGAATCAATCATCGGAGACTCTACGGTGGTGTCCCGTACATAAGAGAGATAAGACAAACAACCCTTCTCGACCATACACTAAGCCTTCAGAAAAGAAACAAATCGACTAGCTGCACTAACTGAGGAACCTCTCCACTCCAATATCGGCAACTCAGGCATGGATAAAGTAACAGTCTTGGCATGGCAGTCTAGGATGGCGTGATAAGGCGATAATAGTCCATGCCCAGGATGACCTCAAAATCAGTCATATCAAGTAATAAGAGGTCTGCTCTGGTCTCGAACCCACATAATATGACCACAAAGGACCGATAGATCCGGTGTACAACCATAGAATCGCTTAAGGGAGTGGACACATAAACAGGAGTACCCAAGGACTTGTGAGGAATATCCAGGAAATAAGCAAACAGAGATGATACATATGAATAGGTAGACCCTGGATCAAATAATACTGAATCCTGCCTACTGCAGATGGAGATAATATATGTGATAACTTCATCTGAGGCCAATGCATCTGGTCTGGCCGAAAAAACATAGAATCTGGTTGGAGCGTCAGCTAGATGGAATCCACCTAACTAAGCATAAGCTGACTGAGCTTCCCCTGCCTGAACTGCACTCTAGGACGACTCTTATCCACCTGTCATTCGCCTCTAGGCGGCTGAACTACTGGTGCTGTAATCGTAGGCTGATGACTCTGTTGTACCGCCTTGCCCCGGAGCCTGGGGAAAGTCCTCCTCATGTGGCTTGGATCCCACACTCATAACAACCTCTTGAAACCATAGACTGATGCCTTGAAGACTAGCCCTGGTCGGCCGGAATACCCACTAGAGGAACCCTGAATGGCTGGGGGACGGTATGAACTTTCTGGCATGGCACTGAAATAGGCGCTGGAAGAATCCTGATGGCCAGATTGCCAGTCGGAGGAACCCTGAATAGCTGGTGGACGATAAGATCTCTCCGGCATCTCACTGAAATATGGCCTCACTGGAGCACCTCGAGGAGGTGGTGGCCGGAGCACCTCTAAAATTCCCAAAAAATTGAGCCCTCTTTTCCTGCTGCCCCTGCTCTTTACTCCTCAGACGATAGCCCTCAATCCTGCGAGCAATCTCTATTACTAGCTGATAGGGAGTCCCCATCTCAACCTATCAGGCCATGTTGGCCCTAATACCAGAGTGCAACCCTGCTACAAATCTCAGCACTCTCTCTGCGTCAGTAAGAAGTATCATGAGTGCATGACGAGACAACTCAGAATACCTCGCCTCATAGTCGGCCACTGACATCTGACCCTGCAAGCTGCTCAAACCGGTACCACAAATCTTCCCTCTCAAAGGGTGGAATATACATGTCCAGAAAAAGCTGTATAACTACTCCCAAGTGATAGGGGAGACCCCGTTGGTCTGCCAAGAACATAAGTCTGCCGCCATCTACGGGCCCTGCCATCCAGTTAAAAAGTGGTGAAGTCAACCCCATGAGACTCCAGTATCCTCATGTTGTGCAGTCTATCCCTGCACCTATCAATGAAATCCAGAGAATCCTCATGACGCTCTCCCCGAAGACATGAGGGTGTAGTATAGTCCATTTATCTAATAACCTATGCGGATTGCCGCCCGCAGCTGGTCTGGGCTTCGGTGGTACTACTGTAACTGGATGGGCCCCACCCATGAGTAGTGTACCCGGAGTCTGATATACCGCAGCTGCATGTTCCGGGGCCTGGGCAGTAGGTTTTTGTGCCCCCCCTCCCGTCTGAGATGTGTTCGGATCCGCTGGAAGTAAACCAGCCTGGGTCATAGTGTCCATGAACCACATTATACGGCCCATGACCTCCTAAAAGCGCGGTGCTGTAATGAAATACATCGGGGCGGGATCTGCTACGGGCACCTCGCCCTGCTTCTCAACGATAGGATCCTCTGCTGGTGGTGCAACTGAGGCAGCTCTGGGATGCCCTCATCCCCTACCTTGGGCCGGTGCCCTCCCCCGACCTCTACCTCGGCCTTTAGCAACGGGGTGAGCGGCTCCTCCCGAGTATGGAACGTCGGCTGTATGCGTCCTCACCATCTGTGAGATAATAGAAGAGTGAAATTTAGTATACCATCAACTACACGATATAACATGAATAAAGAGAAATTTCCTTACACCACATAGTCTCCCGAAGATAAATACAGATCTCTCCATACCGATCCAAGAGACTCTATTAGGTTTTCCCATTACTTGTGAGACCTATGTGAACCTAGAGCTCTGATACCATGTTGTTCACGACCCAAATTCCATTCTAGGTCGCGATGGCGCCTAACACCGAAGTTAGGCAAGCCAACACTATTTATCAAGTGAGTCCCATTTATTTTGTTAAAAACCTTTCCAACAACATCTTAAGTTAAATTACTAAATATTCGAAAATAGAAAATGATGAAGGCAAATTAGATTGCAATGATAAAAAGAAGTCAAGTTTAAATAATTACATCCCCAAAAGAATAGTCTACCAATGTGTGTGTCAGGAACTAGTGTCACAAGTATATGGGCATCTAGTAGAATGAACAAAAGAATACATCTACACTCCTGTCTGAAATAGAATAGACAGAACAAGCAAAAGAAAAGACTCCAACGCACTGCTGAATGGCATCAAGGATAAGGAACTTACCGTGGAATCTCTACCTCAATATCAAGAACGCGCTCCGGACTGGTAACCAGATGCACCTGCCTCAGAACCTGTATAATTAAGTACAGAAGCGTAGCATGAGTACATAAAATATTATATACCCAGTAAGTATCCAGTCTAACCTCGAAGAAGTAGTGACGAGGGGTCGACTTGACACTTACTAGGGGCTAAACAATATAATTAAGCATGTGACTGGGCATGGATATCATGGCTAAATAGCAAAAATAACAGTAAATAACAAGCTTTTCCGTAAATATAGATATACGTAAATTCTTATCATTTCAGTTGACATTTTTGTTCTAATGGTATTTTAAACAATTCAAGCCGCAGTAATGCCAAGAAAATAGCATGCGCAGACAGTTTCGTGGGTGTACGACTCGATCCAACATAATAATAAAGTGTGCACTACCGGAGGGTCGAACGGCGCGAACCATAGATGCATCTATTACCCCGCTCGCGAATCATACATGTGACGCGGTCAATACAATTAAGCACATCAAGCAGGGCAAATCAAGAATTTATCAAGAAAACAAATACTTAAGAAATGTCAAATTTAATTTTATGGTCAAGAATATATGTTTCAATATATTAGGATTTATTTACCAAATTGATATGATCTAAGCAAGTTGAATTTACAATAAATTTTCAAGTATAACAAGTAAACATGCTTTTGGGTCCTAGGCTACCCGGACTTAGCATGATAGTAGCTACGCACGGACTCTCAACACCTCGTGCATATGTATCCCCCACAAATAGTAGAACATAATTAATTACTTCACCTATGGGGACAATTCTCTCTTACAAACTTAGAAAAGACACTTACCTCGTTTCGAGCCTACTTCCAACTTAAGAATGATCTCAAACCCTCAAACCGGAGCCGCACAATCCGAAACTATTCAAATAGCGTAAAAACCAATCATAATAGGCTTACAAGTTCACATTCTAGCTATTAAAGTGATTATGTAACCCCAAAGGCAAGATTCCTAAAATTCACCCCAGGCTCACGTGCTCGGATTTCGGAAATTCTTAAGGGAAGTTGTTACTCATAACCTAAGGATCGATAATATATGATTTTTACTAGATTCCATAACTAATTTCATGGTTAATTCTTATTTTTATCAAAACCCTATGTTTTACTCTAAACTCATAATTTTCACTAATCCTTATGTGTTAATCCACCCAAAAACCAAGTATTAAACTCACATTAAGTAGGAATAACTTACCTCAAAATGCTAAGCTGAAATCCCCCCTTTGGAAGCTCTTAAATCGCCCAAAGATGTAATAAATGACCTCAAATATGCCTAAGTCCCGTTTTTAAAATACCCTGACTACTTCCAGTCCGTTCAACCTACGGCGTGTGAACCGCACCTGCGGTCTCGCTTCTGCGGACCATCGTCTGCATCTGCAGAAAGAGGAAGGGCTTGTAAGGATCGCACCTGCGAAAGGGTGCCCGCACCTGTGGCACCGCTTCTGCGGAACCTGGGCATCCACTCTATGGCCGCATATTCGAGGGGTCGACCGCTTCTGTGGTCTCACACCTGCGGCTAGCCAACCGCAGGTGTGATCGCACAAGAACTGGTGCACCAGCAGCTCATTTTGAGCTTGGACTCACCTCACATGACGTTCGAATGGCATCTGGGGTCCTCGAGGCCCCGTCCAAACATACCAACAAGTTCTAAATCATAAAATGGACTTTCTCAAACCTTCGAACGCTCGATACAACATCGAAACTAAGAATCAAACCCTAAAACCAATTAAATCAAACTTATGAACTTTGAGTTCTTAAATCTACTTCTAACACGCCGAAACGTACTTATGCTACTCGTAATGATACCACATTTTGCGTGCAAGTATTAAATGACATTACGGAACTATTCCCGATCTCAAAATTCCATTTGGACCTTGATATCATCAAAACAAGTTCCAAACCTCAATTATAGAACTTCAAGAATGTTATTTCGCTATTTGGCACTGAAACGCTCCCGGTTCATCCAAAACCTGTTCTGAACATACGCACAAGTCCAAAATCATCATACGAACCTATTGGAACCTTCAAATCCCGATTCTGAGGTCGTTTACTAAAAATGTTGACCGAAAACTTGGCCTTTTAGGCCAACCTTAAGGAACCAAGTATTCCAATTTCAACCCAAACTCTTCCAAATCCCGAACCAACTATCCCCGCAAGTAATACATTAATAAAAGCAAATATGGGAAGTCTTATTTAGGTGTACGGGGTCTAGGAAGCCAAACAATCGGTTGGGTCGTTACATTCATTATAACAATATATTTCACAAAATTATCCACTAAAACATGGTCTCTTCTATCTGTATCTATCTATATCTTTACTATATTAAAAACATGAAATCTTTTAATAAAATGTCGTTCGCTTTTTTTACTCTTTTAAGATAGAGGTCACACTAGATGAAATAGTCATTTATTTCCCTAATATTTAGAATTTCAAGATTAACTATAATTTATTAAATCTTTCCTTCTTCAAAATATATGCGAGTTAAATGCTACTACTTAGGACTTTAAAATCATTAAAGTTTTTTGGTTCCAAATAAGATATGTTCTAATCAAATTTGAGACAAAAACAACATGCAATAGTTTCAAACTATATATTATTGGTCCGTTTGTTTACCCGTAAAACACTACAGTTGAATTTTTACATGGATTATAGATAAGTGAATAGATTTGAAACCAAAATGATAAATAATTTAAACAAGAATATAAGACATAACATTGAAATTAGATAAGACAGAAGAAATCATGGTTCCAGGAGAAGAGCTTCCGGAGGCTGTAGTAACAACATTAATAAGCAAGAAGATAAAATATTATTGAGCCTTGAACAGTATATAGCATAAGATTGTCAGAAAATTCCTCCTTTACAATGGCTATTGAGCTTACTATTTATTGTTGCACCTAGGGAACAAGGTCTTATGAACAAGCCCCTCTTAAATGGAAATTATGAGGGAAATTAAAAAATGTGTAACGGCAGGCCATGAATATCGTATTCTCTGTAATAGGTTATGTACTTAATGCTATAAAATATTTTCCATTAAATGCTACCGGGTGGCAGGATTTTATTTGTCTTTATGAGCAACACTCCCTTAGAGAACAAACGAGATTGTTGTACTCAGACTCGACTGCCATTTTCTTTGCTTTCCATCTGCCTTCGGCTCTACGTGTCGCTTTATTATGCGAGAATTTAATATAAACATATTTTACCCTATATAGATAGTCCCCTTGCTTTCCGGTGACACATCTTTGTGTTACCGGGAGGTTGGTGAAGATACTGATACCTTTCTTGGCAGGAAATTCTCTGACCCTCTCTAAAAAGTTTCTGACGGTTAATTAGACACACATCTCTCCGCATTCAATTCCCTGAACACGCGTCATCCCATGATTCATAAATAATTCCGCCGGTTCTAAAGGTAATCATGGCCACGATTTTAGCCGCCTATTTCTTTACATATACGCATCAATCTTCTTCCATTACACTTCATACTAAACTATCTTAAACTCTCTTTATGTAACTCACTCTTGCTTTCAGCCTTCTTCTTCAAAGAGAACCTTATTTCCCTTTGTTAATAATGTCTTATTCTCCCAAAAACTCTAATTCTTCAAAGAATAAAGAAATTACTGATGATGATGCTCCTCCTATGTTGAGCACCATTATCCTTAGAAGGCTTACTATAACTAAGTACTTCGAAGAGAAGTACCCTTCTGCTAACCCCCGCTCATGGGCTATTGGTGTGTATCCTTCTTCCATCCGTCTTTCTAGCATACATGATGTGAAGGAAGACTATGGTTGTCAAGATTTGAACATCATCGCTCCTGACCTAGCAGAGTGAGTAACCTTCTCCAAGAAGGGTTTTACATATGTTTACACGTACCCCTTCATTTTGTGCCCGTTAGCGGGGGGCTTGACTCCGTTATCTTGGAATTTTGCTTCTATTACCAAGTCTGCTTGGCACATGTGAGCCCTTTTGTGTGTCAAACGGTTTCTTGTCTTTGGCGTCTATTCCAGGAGACAGTAGAAGAGCTATCCCTGGCTCGACTGATGAATCTTTATTCCCCCAAGGTTTTCCGTAGGGGAATGATAAATTTCAGAAAACGTGGTCACCATGCCTTGCTAACCAACATGGATGATGACAACGACCGTTAACGAATGGAGCGGTTTGTTGCAGTTGCCACCATTGACATTATCCTAGCCACATGAATTTTTCTTTATGCCTCATTATCAAACTTATGTATTTACGAGATCATTCCAAAATTAAGGAAGATCTTAGTCTTAACATTCCTGGAGTAGGAAAAAATATGTATGGTGTTCTTGGAAAAGGTTGCACCGTACTCCGTTAGAATCGCAAAATCTCTGTTCGGTCTATTAAAGAACCGTACCCTTCTATGTTAACTTCAATTTTGCTTTCAACGTTGGCTTTATGTTACGTTTTTGCTGGCTTCAAATGGTCTCCTGAAGAGCCCTCTTTTACTCGCTCGAATAATGGATATGAATCTTTAATTTGTTGAAGGTTATGTAGCCTTGTTTTGAATTTCAAGGTTTATACTCTATCTAGTTTCCACCTAACACAACATGACTAATGAGTCATTTGGTTTGGGTGGTGGCTTGCTGCCACATGGGGTGGGGGAGGGGTTTTTTAATTGTCACGACCCGATTTACCCTCTGAAAGGCATCGTAACGGCACCCAGTCTCTACGACTAGGTAAGCCTAATTGCGGAAACGATATTAAACAAAATCAATAAAATAAAGACGGAATAAAGTAAATCTACAAATAAAACATCGCCACTTGGCGCGTACAAAATAAAACTTCCCCAAAACCCGGAATATCACTTTAGTCACAAGCTCTGTCTCAAATTAGCTCTATACAACGTAAGGGAATTTACATGAAAAATCTATCTAAATATGGAGTGGAAGGTGACTCGAAGAACTCTACGTACGCGGCAGAATTAACTTTCGGATTCCTCGAAGCAGCCGCTCGGACCCCTAGCCACGAAACTCAGTGCTGGTACCTGGATCTGCACACGAAAAACATGTGCAGGAAAGGGCATGAGTACACCACAATGGGTACCCAATAAGTGCGAAGCCTAACCCCAGTTAAGTAGTGACGAGGTCAGGTTAAGGCTCTACTGGATCTTCATAAGTAAAACAATGTAAAATAGTAAAGAGGAATATAAATTCTAAGGTAAGCAGTAGAAACACATAAATCTGAGAAGTAAAACAGCGACAAGGAGCCCTTGGCTCAGTACAAATATCACACGGTGGAATCTTCTGGGATACATCCCGTAGTTCCAAATGTAAAGATGCAGTATAACGGGAAAGCTCCCAGAATACGTCTGTAGTCCCAATTTAAATATGCAGTACAGGGGGAAAGCTCACGAAATACATCTGTAGTCCCAATTTAAATATGCAATACAGGGGGAAAGCTCCCGTAATACGTCCGTAGTCCCAATTTAAATATGCAGTACAGGGGGAAAGCTCCCGGAATACGCCCGTAATCCCAATTTAAATATGCGATGTGAAGGAATGTCGGATATGGTGTATTTAAACAGCTCAGTAAAAGAATTACAGACAAGAACAAGATCAAGAATAACTAACACGGTGCACATTGTATCAAATAGGGAATTTAGGTAAAACAGGTAGGCATGCTTCTTCCTCATCTAAACTACGCAAGTAGCGCATTAAACAGTGAAAATGAGTAAATTGATTTATGGCATGGATAAGAAAAATGGAATTAAGCAAACATGGCCCGTGTACATACTCGTCACCTCACGTACACGGCGCCCATGTAACAAATAGTATCAAAACAAACTAAGGGGAAGTCCCCAAAATAGATTTAGGCAAGCCACTTACCTCGACTACACTACTCAACTCAAAACCACGCTCTTGCCACGAGTACCCGACTCTGAATGGCCCAAATCTATTCAATTCAATTGCATAATGTAAATATCACTTTAAGGAATCAATATAACTAATTAGTTCGAAGCTAATACGCGAAGTTTGGAAAATTGCCCCAAAAAGTCCCCCGGGCCTACGTCTCGGAATCCGGTAAAAGTTAAATATTCCGGAAGCCCATTCACTCACTAGTCTAACCATACAAGAATTACTCTAATCGGATATCAAAATCTCGATCAAAACTCGCAAGCTTGGCCTAAGAACTTTATCCAATTTTTTCCCCATTTTTCACCATAAATTCGAAATTAAAGGGTAGATTCAAGTGTATATGTCACGCCCCAAAACCAAGGGACGAGACTGGCACCTAACCGGATGATCCCGATCAAGTGGACCTGGATTGATTTTCCTACCCAACGCATCACCCCGTGTTTATAATATACAAATTTATAAATGAAATAGCAAATGGAATCAAAGTATGAATTTAAAACATAAGTCCACTTTCCTCTTTTAAAGCGTCATCATTGATAATCCCAAAATATAAAACTAAGCACAACATTTCCAACACGGGACCACGATTACGAATAGTTACAACTACTACCCAAGTATATACAACCCACACAGTGTCTACGGAGCCTCTAAAGGTACGGAGAACAGTATACATACTTGCCGGCAACAAGGCCCTGGCTATACCTTTTACAACATAAGAAAAAGAGAATGATATAGACTACAGACGGCCCCAAGAGGAAGTGGGGCTCACCGGATCTGCTGAAGGTATGAAGGGGAAACACCACTATCGGCGGTCTGAGCTACCTGCTGTGGAACCACCTACATCCATATAAGAGATGTAGCCCCCGACAAAAGGGATGTTTGTACCGTTGAATAGTTCTACTATGTATGAACAAAGTTTATCCCAAGTAGAATCAAACAGTACACAATTGGAAGACAGTCAGGGTAACCACACAAGTACCACACAGATATATAGAAAGTTACAAATGAAGATTCCACAATTACTCATTTCAATTATTCATCTGTTGCGGCGCGCAACCCGATCCCACCGTACATTCATATTTCACCCTTATTACCTCTCCACCCTTATTACTTCGTGTTGCGGCGTGCAACTCGATCCCACCGTACATTCACATTTCACCCTTATTACCTCTCCACCCTTATTACTTCGTGTTGCGACGCGAAACCGGATCCCATCGTACGTTCACATTTCATAGCAACAATAACCAACAATTTTATCACAGAGATCTTCATCATCAAGAACATAAGTTCATATCCACCAACAACTATATGAAGTCAAGGCAAAATAATCCTTACCAAACAGTAATTCACATATGGTGTTGCTAACATTATTTAATTCAATTAAATCAATCCATAGTTTCTTTTCATCATTTGGCACACTTGGCCCTTAGCAATTAGATACCTTCCCACAATAGAGTACGTTAACATTCTTTCACTTAGTAGCCCATACGGCCATATTGACATATTCGAACATTTAACGAACCTTAAACACAGTAGGATAAGCACAAAGAATCACCCTTCANTCACTTGAGCATTCTATCAAACACTAGGTGTTCCTTTAGATTAAATGGCCTCTTTTTAGTGAAAGATTACTCTAACCCATTTCCTTTTACTAGATTATGACTAGTTGGTTACATGCATGCAAGAATCCTACCCCCATCTTCATGAACTCACCTAACCATGTTTCACTTTAACAAAATCTGGAAATTTAGGGTTGATAGGGTAGCAGCTTACCTCTTGTAGTGAAGAAAATGGTGTTCTACTTGATCAATTCCAGGCCTGAGTAGTGATGGAGGAACAAATTTGATGAAGTTGGAACTCTCTCTCTCTCTAGAACCCACTCTCTCCTCTTTTTAATTTATGAGAAAATAAGCTTAAAATGAAAGGGTTAAGTGTTTTAATGAACTGGGGGTCGGGTATAAAATTAGAGTTTTAACAGTCCCGAAGCAGAAATGCAGTCAGAGATGCGATCGCATTCCTACTATGCGGTCCGCATTACTGTCGCATAAATGGCCCGCAAATGGGCCAAAAAGAAAAGCAGACTTCCCAGTTATGTGACCACTATGCGGTCCGCATACCTGTTATGAGATCGCATAGTGCGTCGCATAACTCACCCCGTAAAAATCAAGGTGCAAGAATGCGACAACTATGCGGCACGCATTCGTGAAATGCGATCGCATTCTAAGCCGCATAGCTGTCCTCAAAATGGACAGCAAAGTGTCCAAGTATGCACCACTATGCGGTCCGCATACCTGATCTGCGATTGCATAGTGGACCGCAGACCTGCGCAAATCTGTTAAATTATATCTATTAAGTCCCGGTGTACTTTTTACTCAAAAAGGGTCTGTTTTAAGAATTTCTACAGTAATAACAACACGGGGACCTATTTGAGCATTTTTTTTAGCCATGAAATTTTACGGGTCCTTACATTCTCCCCCACTTAGAATCATTCTTCCTCGAATGAGGATCGGGGAATCACTTAGTTAA
>MDKI01005210.1:0-23935 GCA_005239505.1 Nicotiana paniculata | reverse complement strand
GTAATTTATGGAAATCATGAGTTTGCTCGTTTCTTCCGTATAATTTGGACCATGCCAAAAGAACGAAGGGATAGCCTTAACATACCTGGAGTGGGGAAATATTCGTATGATATTCTTGAGAAAAAATTGTACCGAACTTTCTTTGAATTAGCGTTTCATATTGTACCTTGTAGCATTTCAGTGAGTTTCACGTTTCGGGCATTGTAACTCATTGATATTCTTGTTAAAATTTGGAAAATTCCCAAATAATAGACAAAAGAACCAAGGTGACTCAATGATACGTGGATTTAGTTTTGAGGTTTGTAGCCTCATACATCCTTCTTAAAGTGACACCTTGAATATAAGATTAGGAGTCATTTTAAAATGCCTCTTTGGGCTGCCACGTTGTGGATCTTATCCCTATCATATAATTAAACACCAATCACCTTAATTAAATTGTTAATCTCCCACAAAATTCAATAATTAACCAATTACCCACATAATTAAGAATTATTTCAACTTACTTAAAATACTACTTACTTTTAACACATCTTATACACCTTATTATCATGGTCATGTGGTACCTCGTATGACACTAGTCCATAAATATCGAGTATTTTAGCTCGGGCCGTATTTTATCCCAACATGCCAAACTTGGACGAAAATTCATTTTCTTTGATTTGCTCCCCCTCTCACCTTCCCGAATTTATTTATCACTTGTTTGAAATAGCATAATCCTTACAATTTCCAAATAATCTTTTCCTTGGACTGATGTCAATAACCTTACGACAAATTCAATGTACAATACTACAGGGTGCAACATCGTCGTAATGTAGTACTACAAGGCGTAATATTATCGTAATATAATACTGCGGGACAAAATATTGACGTAATATTGAGGGCGTAACATCATCCCCCCCTTTGGAACATTCGTCCTCGAATGTTGAGTGATGCACTTATCATTCTCATAACCCATAGCTCTTGCGAATACTTTAATATTCTTCTTTCCATTTAGGCAACTGTTCTTTGAATAAATCCAAAGGCCAGGGCATTCCTCCCTTTAGGCCTCTTTCCCATGCCATGACTTGTGATCGAATTCTTTCCAATCTCGTAACTGTTGTTACCTTCTATCATGCGGCCTCTACGATACTGGCCTTGTAAGTGCGCTTATGAGACTCTTCTACCCCTTTTCCTCCAAATTTTATCCAATCTCTAGGCTTTATTTTATAAAGATATACAAGGATTAAACGGATGCCCCTCTGGGCATCTATAGATGTACTGAAGTTCTTCGCTCGATACTTTGTAGAACTTGCGAATATGGCTATATATTATTTCATAGACCCGGTTATCCATTCGTATGACTTTACTGTATCTACGTAGGTCATACTATACCATAATTCTTACTTCGATTTATCGTTAGCGAGGTCTGCAACCAACTCCAGGTTATTCTCATTGTTTATCCTTAAGACTGATGGTCTAATTTCATCTCATACTGTTGAACTTCCATCCATCTATTGTTGATTCACCTTAATGTTAATTCATCATCTACTACTGATAACTTGATCTCTTATTTAACACTGCCTCTAGGGCTCACGTCTCATTAGGGATATCTGGGGTAATTATATTGATCCACCTAGGGGCGATACTATACTTCCATAACTGTATTTTATAGCATCCCAATATGACTCACCTTTCATGGGTATTTTAATTCCGTACAACTCATGAAATCCTCTTCAAGTCATTTCTCAAACGAAGGCCCAAACATCATCCTTTATCTATCACAATCACACCCTCATTCCACTCTAGATGCTATTAGTCTTAGATTCCTTTGAGTTCATTCAGGATATACTGAACTTTCTATAACTTAGAGAAACCATTAGATCTCTTGTTTTCATAGGCTTAATCTCGAGGACTTATACATTCTCGTCACCTTCTTACTCACCTTTTCTCATCCTTACTCATGTCATAAAACCTCGTCGCTTCACTATACTTTAGCTTGTGACCTCTATGTATCTATTTATACTATACGCAACCTTCCTTAAACTTGCTTGCATCATAGATTCTCTTATATTATTCCGAAACATTAGGCTGGAAGATATGCCGTTGGTGACGCCGCTATCATTCCTGGATATTGAATCCCCGCACTTCTAGCTTTCTATCCGAAGTATGGACTATTCTCAACCTTCTGATTTTGATAATTTGGTACGTTGTTCACCTTTACCTTACTTACCTTAAAGTCAAACATTACATGTTCTATCTCTTTCATGACCTACCTTCCATATAGGTATAATTTACCCCCATAACCTGAAGCTCACACAGTCTGGTGAGAGCTTCATACCGACTTCTTATGAGGCCGGTACCCTTCAGTTTGCTCCATCATAGAGCCGTTATAAGATATGGCTACTATACCATCTCTCTTATACCTCTTCTATTTAAGAGTGATCCTGAGGTCCATAATTCTCTTGGTCCACTCCTGTTTTACTTAGTCGATGTCACTCTTTAGTTTCCCCTTCTTTCTGATCAACCTTTATGTAGGCTTAAGCTATCTTTCGATTTATGGCTCCTGGTATTAGTTATTACTTTAGCCTTTCATGGGCGCTGAGGGATATCCCTGATACAATCCTCTAACAATTCAATCCTTCGTCTATGACCTGGGATCAATTCTTTATTTTAACGTATACCAGAATCTTCTACGGCTGTATATGCTACATGTATAAAACTCCAAAATCTTAAGTGCGTTCATAACGTCACAAACTCGGGATCATTGATCGAATAATTCCTTTCGTTCCTTCTTAGATTTCTTTAATGTAAGCAATTACTTTTCCTGGTCTTTCTGCTCTCTTGTTGCGTGCATACTTAGCTTATCTTAGTTCCCACGAATGCCAGATTTTTCGTGCAACTCATATAATCTCAAATATTACTTTTTATTTTACTTCCCTTTCATTAGCCACGGTAGGTGCCATTTTCCTGTGGAGTGCTTACAATGTTGTTATGAAACTGTTGTTACACGACCATTTCTTCTTTAGGTCGTTGTGCTTAGGTTAAAGCCTTCTTCTATATTTCCTCAGCTAGTATTTCGTTGTAGTAATTAGGGAGAACCCTCGACTCTTGTAAAACTGTGAGCTTATTATAGACCTTTTTATGTCCTTCCTTGCCTATAATTATCCGTAGTTGCTTACCTACATGCCCTTGTGCTTGTAGGGTTGTTTCTGAACTGATATTTTGATTGTCTTCCCAGTGGCACTCTCTTTTATTCCCGTACCATTCATACGGTAACTTTAACTACCCCGACTCCTATCTGAATATATCTCAAGTATTATAATGACATTACTGCAAGGCTGAATTCTCCATGTTGGGGTTCACTATATTTATCTTGTGTGATCTGTTGATTTGTCTGTATCCTCTTGTATAGCCATAACTAGGCTCTTTCTGAATCAACTGCTAACTATTCGTTGGACCGTCCTCATATTAATATTTTCACGTAATCTTTCTTGGGCTATATCATTTGTCCTAACTTATGTCTCATACTGGCTCCTTATCTATCAATAACATCCCGGGAAGGAACCCTTACTTCTTCCCCTTGACGTCGTTCTTGCATAACTCGTAGCATATCTGTAGGGTTTGAATAAGTGAAATCTCATTCCTTTCTCATTTTTTATCACATTCCTCCTTTACCATTCCATAATTACTAGAACTACTTAATTCTGACTTAATGCCACATCACTCCATATTCCCCCCTTTAGGGGAGTACTGAGATTTAGAGCTACGGCGATTTATCTATAGATGTTTTACCTATTTATCTTTATCGTCTTTTCACATCATTGATGATCCTTACTCACCTTGCGATAATCCTTCTGCACCGAGGATGACGAAATTCGTTACTCATGAGGGTGACACTTAGTGTAACTGGCACATATAGTCCCTTAAGCTTAACTTAGCTTGCATTGCTTACTTTAGGGAAGCGTCTTTCTGAATGACTATTCTCTGGATTTCTCATGAATATTCTTCTGTTGTCCACTATATTATCGACGAAGGAAATCTGAAATTCTCATAATGCTGACTATTATCCAATCACTCAGTCCTTAATTCATGTTTAATTTATCTTGTTCACCAGCCCCTACTGATTTCTATTGTTCTGGAGTCTAACATTTCCTTCTGGTAGTCGCGTTGGAATCATGAACTTATTTCTTGAAATGAGAATATGACTCTATGGCCTATACTCTTTTGCTATTTCAAGGCCTGTCACCTCTCGTCTTTTCCTTCAATTGACTATAGACTCTGTCATCTTTTTGATCCACCGTTGTCATCCATGTATCATATCTTACTCATAATGCTTCATTAACTCTTTTCTTACTTCCCGCTAACATTTATGTCTATCACTTTATTCTGAGAACTCGAACAAGATATTCTTTTGCTTTTAGCTTCCCTTGCTCCATCCAGTGGCTTTTGGGTTTGCTTAACGTTCTCGCTCTACTAGGGACGCGAGCCACACGAAGGTAATATTATCCCTTCCAGTCTTTCCGTGCCCATCTTCTGATTTTTTTATTTTTTGATTTCTTTTCATACATTATTCACATCTAATTGTAATATTCTAGAGCGCACCATCTGGGTGCCTCATAAGGAGATTTATTAACACCTTTGTAATATCCTTCGAAAACGTCAACTAACACAAACAATCCATTTACCATTTTGGGTTACTCTAACCCCAGTTGGATCCTAATATCTTGTCATTTTCTTAAACTACACATGTTAGTCCCCCAATAAGGTATAACTGAGATGGGTGTGGTCAATTCTACATACGTTTGTTACTGTTGAAGGTAAGTCACAATGCTTATACTTTTCTGCAAGAGTTGAAAATACCGATAATCTTATTAACCGGGTACCTCGTACCCTTCTCATCTTGCTCCTTTTACTTGTTGAAGCTTGTATCTATCTTCTGAATCTCTCATTGCTTTTCACCATAGAGGTGGATAGATATTATTGCCTTAAGGCTCCTTATCAAGAAGCTTACATGTAAGGTGCACACATGTTCTGCTGAAAGCCTCACATTTATCCATCATAGGAATGATGCAAACTCGAGTTCCTCTAACTCCACTCTTCCAAAGCTATATCTCTACCAACCATCTTTCTGGATGTAGGTATCGTCGTATTATGAATAAGATAGAGTTTATGAAATTGAGTTTTTACAACTGGGCTCTACCACACGATCTAGAGTAAGAAAAAAGAGTGACAGTCTTAAATGCTCTGTAGCCTCCTGCTTATAAGTGTGGTGCACGACACACCCATAAGCAAGACTCTACTAGACACGGCTTGTAGACTCCCTAAGACAAAACTGCTCTGATACCACTTTTGTCACGACCCAAACCGATGGGCCGCGACGGGCACTCGATACCTTACTCGACCGAGTACCAACAACGTATATATCTTATTACATTATCATATACACGTGACATACAGTCCTAATATGCCAACATAATCATTTACAAAGTCAAAACATAGGCCGACAAGGCCGTACAATCTTTTACGTATACGACATATGTCTACAAGCCTCTAAGAGTACATAAATATCATAAAGGTCGGGATAGAGTCCCGCCATACCAAAAAATACCCGTCTAAATCATACTAACCAAACAAGCGACTCCGAAGCAAATGGAGCACACCAACATCTTCCGCTGAGCTGATAGCCTACTTGGAGGGCTCTCGACCTGTCTATCGGGACCTGCGGACATGAAACGCAGTGTCCCCATGCAAAAGGGACATCAGTACGAATAATGTACCGAGTATGTAAGGCACATAAATAAGTACATAAGAGACATGGAAGAAACATAGAGCACATGACTCAACCTGTAAGCCTGAATAGCTTTATAAATCATAAATTACTTTTAGTGTCATGCATATGCATATGAATGTTATGTCATGCATATGTACATGTTTCATAACATCATCAACCTCTAAGGGCATCCCATCATATCATATCAGCCACTATGGGCAAAATCATCATCGTATACCAGCTGATCAGGTGGTGGTGCGTATATAACGCGATAACCTTTCCCATATCCCATATACATATATATACATACATATATACGCATATATAACACCGTTTGAATATACATATATTTATACGCGTATATAACGCCGTTTGAACCATATTTCAGCCACTGTGGGCAATATTATCATCATATACCAGCTGATCAGGTGGTGGTGCGTATATAACGCCGTTTGAACCATATTTCAGCCACTGTGGGCAATATTATCATCATATACCAGCTGATCAGGTGGTGGTGCGTATATAACGCCGTAACATTTTCCCATATCCCATATACATATATACACATATATAACGCCATCTGGTCATGGTTCAATGTGCATATGTAAATGCATGAAATGCATATGAAATATATCAATAAAATCTCTCGGTACGTCATAAAGTCATTATGCCTCTGATTAATATCGTGAAATAAACTTTACCAACATACGTATTTTCGAGACCCATGAACAGAAGATAATAATAATATTTCACATGGGGAATCAAGAATATAGACACCCCTAGTATTTCTATGAATAGAGTAATTTACGGAAATCATGAGTTTGCTCGTTTCTTCCGTATAATTTGGACCATGCCAAAAGAAAGAAGAGATAGCCTTAACATACCTGAAGTGGAGAAAAATCCGTATGATATTCTTGAAAAAAAATTATATCGGACTTTCTTTGAATTAGCGTTTCATGTTGTACCTTGTAGCATTTCAGTGAATTTCACGTTTGGACATTTTATCCTTGCAGAGAGTTTCACGTTTGGACATGGTGACATTTCACGTTTTGGGCATTGTAACTCATTGATATTCTTGTTAAAATTTGGAAAATTCCCAAAGAATAGACAAAAGAACCAAGGTGACTCAATGATACGTGGATTTAGTTTTGAGGTTTTTAGCTTCATACATTCTTCTTAAAGTGACACCTTGAATAGAAGATTAGGAGTCATTTTTAAATGCCTCTTTGGGCTGCTACGTTGTGGATCTTATCCCTATCATATAATTAAACATCAATCACCTTAATTAAATTGTTAATCTCCCATAAAATTCAATAATTAATCAATTACTCACATAATTAAGAATTATCTCAACTTACTTAAAATATTACTTACTTTTAACACACCTTATTATCATGGTCATGTGATACCTCGTACGGCACTAATCCATAAATATCGAATATTTTAGCTCAGGCCGTATTTTACCCCAACATGTCAAACTTGGACGAAAATTCATTTTCTTTGATTTGCTCCCCCTCTCACCTTCCCGAATTTACTTATCACTTGTTTGAAACAGCATAATCCTTATAATTTCCAAATAATCTTTTCCTTGGACTGATATCAATAAACTTACGACAAATTCAACGTACAATATTACAGGGTGCAACATCGTCGTAATTTAATACTGCAAAATGTAATATTATTGTAATATAATACTGCAAGATAAAATATTAACGTAATATTGCGGGCGTAACATTAATTTCAAAACGCCATTTGAAAAAGGCACTACATAATTATATGCTAAGATCAGATGCAACGTGGACACACACATACATATATGAGAGGCGTGCCATCCCATATCACCGTCACCTAAAAGTGACAATTTTAGATGGCATGGCAGCCACATCGCTTACACGTGGATGTCGAGTTTTGGCAAATATACAATGATTTTTCGATTCGTGCTTAATATTTTTAAAATTTATTTTTATACGTATAAAATATTTATTAATGATAATGATTTTCTAACAATCATATCATGTTTTCTTTTTTGTTATTTATTCTTTTTGAATTCTGGAACTAAGACGACGTTATAATTTTGGAAAAACTTTAATTTGGTGTTTTGATACTCAACTTCTTAAAAATTGTAATAGAATTAAATCTGATATGGTTCACACTTCACATTTTCTTCTCTGGTTTTGAATTTTATTTAATTTTGATTCAATTGGTTGATTCGACAATTCATTTTTATTTAAACTAAATAAAGAATACGCTCCTTGAAAATTTTAACTAAAAGTAAAGAAATGGTACTACATTGCTTAAGTAGTGCATGGAATGTGATATATATATATATATATATATATATATATATATATATATATATACCCTATTTTTAATGTTTCTCTTCTTTGCATAAGAAAAACCTAACTGATGTAAACTAAGAGTCCACCAAACTGTATAGAGAACCTGGTTCACTATCAGTACCCACAGAACACACACAGTAGTAAGTAAATGACACCGCAGTATTTTACGTGGAAAACTTCCAACTCACGGGATTAAAAACCACAACTTGCACTTGTATGATTTCAACTTCACTCGTCAAGCAAACTTTCGATTACAACCTATTGTAACCTAGGAATTAGGATCCAAAATTGCCTCGTAGTAGTATAGAGAGAGAAAAAACCACACCTCTCTCCACTCGGTAACCAAATATCACTAGCAAGGCCACATCCCCACCCCCCCGTGGAGGATCCATCCTCCAAAATCCCACCGGAACCACGAGACCCCCCTTTGGAGGCCTCCCAATTTAATATGAAAGAGAACACCCCTCAAACAAACTCTTTCAAAGAGATCCTACTAGAAAAGAATCTGATGTCCTCCACTTCATATGAACTAACTCACTCCTCTCCCCTGTTCGAATTAAATGCGGGGAATATCCATATCCGTTTGTCAAAGGAGGACAAGAACATGTTATACCTACCCTGGAGATACTCCCTAAGAGGGAAACTATTTGGGAGGAAAATTCCCCACTAGTTACTGCGAGAAAAGCTTGCACATCTTTGGAAGCCCATTGAACCCCTAACACTAATCGACTAGGGTTGGGGCTTCTTCATCGTCAAATTCAACCTAGAAGCAAGCATGAACAAAGTCCTGGCAGATGGACCCTGGTTTGTAACGGAACACTTCCTATCTATATGGAAATATGAATCAAACTTTGTCCCAGCGGAATCCAAGCTTGCTATTACAAACAATTTGAATCAAACTCCCACAGCTCCCAACGAAATTCTATGATTGGACGATCCTCGAGAAAGTGGGCAATAAGTTTGAAAATTACTGAAAATAGATACATGACCTCCTCTACCCTTGGGGGGGAGGGGGGTATGCTATGATCTGTGTCCCGGTTCCATTAGACATCCCCATCACTACCGCTGTCACCAATAACACCCGCAATCAATCCATTTTTATACGAGAGGAAGGGATTATCTGCAAGATACGTGGGAGAATTGACCATACGCTACACTACTGCCCATTCACCCTCAAGGCCAATGAAACCAACAATTCAGTTAACCCAAATCCTACAACCACAAACGTTGGTACAGTCCCTAGCGAAGACTCTTTGTGCCAAACGGTCTCATTCAAGCGAAACAAAAAAGGAAAAGGAAATTGCTTACAAAGGCCAGCCGGGGCAATATCGGAGCAACCCATAACCCAAGTAAAGTGGTATAGTGAAGCCACATGTACGTTTCTCGACCTGGCTTCCACCACTATCGGCGGTAGCAGCCCACGAACATCTGGGCCCAGGTGAACACTTGGTCTCTATGGAGTGCGCTATGGAGAACCAATAAGACTTGAGTTCTTTAAGGCCCAACTCTGATAAAGTACCATCTTTACAAGTGGGCCAAGTCAAAACAAGAGAAGCCCCACAAGCAAAGTTGACTGGGCTAAAACGACATTTTCCTAAGTCAGGCACAATCCCAAAAGATGTCACTTTAGGGGATATCTCCATTCCTAAAAATCCAATTACAATCTACAAAAATGGGATCAAAGATTCCACCCCCTCCACCCTTGACTCTGCTCCCCCCAAATCGTGTACTCTTACACAAAAAGAGAGTATCTCCCTTTTGGAAAGAGATCTCTTGTCAGCACAATCCCATCCAAAAATGGCTCACACATTAATGAAAGGCCACTTTAATTTGCATGCGCCTGCGCAACACACAATCCGCCCCCATCTCTTCCTCGATATTGCCTCTTTTAGTGGAGGTAATCAAGTGTCTGTTACAAACATAATAACCAATACTGTCAATGAGGTAACACCCCCTATCAATACCTCAAGATTTATTACAACGGACAAATCGTCTCACACGAAACCCAAAGAAGAGATGGATTATAATGCTTCTCCCTCCTATTCCTTTCCTCCAAGCCACACCAAAAGTCCCCTTCACTCTGATCTTTCTAATGGAAAATAACAATTCACGTTCCCAAACACAAGCCACAATACCGTTAACCATCTCCTCCACCCCAATTCCTCCCGAGCTCATGCCGGAGACATGGTTGTAAATGGAACTCCAGGGACACACCTAAAACCTACAAATGATGGTAGGGTCTGTCCCGATCATCCAAAATCCCAGGTACCTAGCTCGACTGGCCACACAGCTCCTCCACTAGGGTCTGGAAAAATTTGGACACTAGTTATGGATGTCCACCTTACTCCAAGGCCAGTACATGGGGAACTGACAACCCCTATCTACGGAGGAACTCAACACACTCATGATCCACCTTTGCCAGACCATACCCTTCTTCCTCTCATTAACCTGGAGACTCCAGTCCCATCTCCAACCTTCGAACTCTAGCCACCAATAGTCCAATTTCCTCAGCCACCATCCCAACCACTCTCACCCATCGATCTACTGAGCAGGGGCACCACCATGGTATTGGACTACCTCAGGCAGTCCAATATGGACTTGGAGAATATGTTAAAAAAACTGGGGATGCCAAAGACAAAGGCCTTCCTCATGCAGGAACCCTTGAACATAGAGTTCAAAGAGTAGTTAGGAGAAATGCTTATTGCTATGTGCCCCAAAAAGCTCATAAGTTGCAAATTTGATCTCCGAGTGCACTCATTTCCAAACTCAAAACTCAACAGTTACTCTGGTCCCTCTAATGGGTATGCTGAAGCCAACCCCAATGAACAAAGGGAATGGAATCAAAAGGAAGGCTCCAACCCAAAAACCCTTATTAATGAATTTCATAATACGGAATGCTAGAGGGGAAATAGTGCTGAGTTCCGTAGGCACTGTGCATCTATGGTAAAGCTCTATTACCCTTCCATGCTCGTCTTGTTGGAGACTAGAATGGCAGACCACAAGCACCTCACTGCTGAGCTCAAGTTTGATGCTCAATTCCAATCCCTTGCAGTTAGACAGTCTGGTGGGATTGTGCTTGTGTGGAAAGATGATCTATTTAAGTTAGAGGAAGTAGCCACTACTCTACAAGGGGTGCATGCCATGGTCAATGTACTCCCCTCATCCACTAAATGGATTTTTTCTGCTATATATGTGAGTAATTGTCTTAATAATAGAAATAAGCTCTGGAACACACTAGAGGACCTAGCTTTTATCTACGGCAGTAGTTGGCTTATTGGGGTGGGGGGGGGGGGGGGGGGGGGGGGGGTTCAATGAAATACTAAAAGCCAGGTATAAGTTTGGGGATAATAGCTTGAACACTAATAGAAGCTACAGATTCTGGAAATGCTTGAACAATTGCAAATTAGTTGATCTAGGGTTTAAAGGTTCAAAATATAATTAGTCTAATAAAATATACTCCAATAAGAAACCTATCCTAGATAGACTTGATAGGTTCTTTGCAACTGATGATTGGATAGAGGAGTTTCTTGAATCAACTGTGACCCATCTTCTTAGGACCCACCCAGATCGTTGTTCTCTTCTTTTAAGTCTAATCCAGCAAAGTCATAGTAGAGCCAACAAGCCTTTTAAGTTTGAATTTATGTGGAGCAACCACCCTGACTTCTTTCCTCTTGTGGAAGATAGTATTGCAACCAATACTGATATCCTAAAAGCTACCTCTGTTTTTACCAATAGGGTGGCTGATTGGAATAATCATGTCTTTGGCAACATTTCCATAGGAAAATGCAGATCCTTGCTAGACTTTCTGGCATTCAGAAGTCAAATGCCTACCCCTTTAGTAACTTTCTTCAGGAGCTTTAATCTAAGCTCCAACAAGATTTCTCTGTCATTCTTAGGAGTGAAGAAGAATCACGGATGCTTAAATCCTGAATTAATTGGTTAAGTGAGGGAGATGGTAAGCACTGAACACCATAGCTCAATGCTGAACAAGAGCCACATTATTGATAGTGCTAATGTCCTGTCTACCAGGTAGCAGAGCACCATTGACTCCTCTCTTAGGCTCTCTGAGATCAAGTGTGCCTTGTTCTCCTTCAAGGCCATGAAAGCACCTGGTCCTTATGACCTTCACCCTTTCTTCTATCAAAAGTACTGGCACATAGTTTCTGGCAAGGTAATCCAATTCCACCACACTGTCTTTTCCACTTTTATAATCCATCCTGAAATAAACAAAACCAATCTCTGCCTAATCCCAAAGTGCCCTAATGCCACAATGCTGGAAAACTTTAGGCCAATAGGTTTGTGCAACACCCTGTATAAGCTGATCACTAAAATCATTGTCAATAGAATCAAACCTTTGCTTCAAAACATCATTGGCCCTACTCAAGGCAGTTTTTTAGCCAATAGCGTTGATAATGCCATTATGGTCCAAGAGTACATTACCCACTTCCAAAACATGAAAGGTAAGAATGCCAATATGAGCCTAAAAGTGGACTTAGATAAGGCTTTTGATAGGTTAGAATGGTCTTTCATCAGAGAATCCCTTCTTTTCTTCAACTTTCCCACTAAACTAACCACCTTAATCATGTTCTGTCTCACTACAAGATCCATCTCTATTCTTGTCAATGGTAGCTAAACTGATTACTTCAATCCCAGTAGAGGCATTAGGCAGGGGGATCCCATGTCACCCTATTTGTTCATCATATGCATGAAAAGGCTTTCCAGAAATATTGACAATGTTGTAACTAATAAGGATTTGTTTCCTATCAGCATCAACAGGGGAGGGCCTAGAATCTCTCACATGTTCTTTGCTGATGACCTAAGTATGTTTAGAGCCAATAAGAGAAATTGTGAGACAATCTTATCCATCTTGGATAATTTCAATGTTGCATCCGTCCAAAAAATCGACCTCCAGAAATCTAAAGTGATTTTTTCTTCCAACTGCCAGGAAGAGTGTGCCACAACATGCAGTTCCATTTTAGGTATCAAATGTACTAGAGACTTTGGAAATTCCTAGGTTTCCCCATCTTCAACAGAAGTCCTAAGAATAGTAACTTCCAATTCATCATAGATAACCTCAATAGTAGAATGACAGGGTGAAAAACCAAGTTCTAGAACATGGCTGGTCGAACCACTCTGGCCAAATCTTGCCTTAGTAGCATTCCAAACCATGTAATGCAATACATCCAGTTATCCTCCCAAATTACCAACCAAATTGAAAAAATCCAAAGGAATTTTATTTGGGGTACAACTCCTTCAAAAAGGAAGCTATACATGGTCAAGTGGGCCTCCAGCATGCCCATCTAAAGAACAAAACATGCCACACCAGTCTTGCTTTTAGACTCTACAATAATACTACATTCATCTGGGCTAGGGTGCTCATGGAAAAGCACTTCAGTGGAGGGGGGAACAGGGTTAAGGCTAAAAGTAGGACCTGAAAATATGTTCAGAAGGAATGGAAGGTATGCCCAAATTGCACTAGATGGGTGGTTCACGAAGAGGATAGGCTTAGATTCCTTACTGACACATGGCTTCTCAAGATGTAGCCACTGGATAAAATCCTTAATGGTCCATGGCACCACAGTGACATGAACACCAAGATAAATGAAATGTACTCCAATAGGGTTTGGGATTTCAGCTCCATTCCCTATCCAATCCCCCATGACATCATCATGATTATCCAAAACACTTTCATTCCCACCTCCACCTATGTTGAGGATAAGCTAATCTGGAACCTTAACCCCAATGGCCTGTTTAGTACCAAATCAGTTTACTGTTGGGAATAAACCCCCTAAAGAAATAATATTCACGGTAATAAAGCAGAATAATAACGCAGCACCAAGATACGATAATTAAAAAGAATAAAAGAGTGACAACAATACTAAGATTTTTACATGGAAAACCCCTTTGGAATAAGGGAAAAAACCACGGCCCCGAGAGGAGCAACTGATATCACTATAGCAAGGAATTTTACACTTTGTAGGTCCGAGTAAAATACTCTAAGGACCACTACAACACTCAAAATAAATAATCCTCTTTTGATATTTCCACCTCACTACAATATTGCCTCACTCTATTTCTCTCTTTGTTGGTGTGTAGAAATGAGAGCCGAAGCTCTCCTTTTATAGTCGAAGCCACACTCTCTGAAGCCTACTATATTTGATAATTTGCACACACTTTTCCTTCTTTTTCTTCAATGTTAAAAATTCAACAATGTTGGCTACCAAACCAAAAAAATTCAACGTTGGCTGCCAAACCAAAGAAATTCTCAACCAAGTATTTTCCTTAGGCACATGCCTATTACTTTGGATTTTGAATGAGATGGACCCCATCAATCTCCCCCTCCAGTCTCATTCATCTAGAGGAGGTAGCAAGGCATTGTAGTTTGAGTGCATGCCGACAAGTTCTTTGCATAGATTGAACTTGTCTCTTGGTACCACCTTGGTCAGCATATCCAAAGGATTCTCACTAGTATGGATCTTCTTGACCTGTATAGATCCATCCTCTATTCTTTCTCGAATCTAGTGATCACGTCGATATACTTCTTCCTTGCATGATACATGTGTTTTTGCTCAGGTATATTGCACTTTGATTGTCACAATAGACGACATACTCGTTTTGATGTAGTCCAAGCTCTCGAAGGAACCGTTTCAGCTAAACCATCTCCTTGCCAGCTTCGGTAGCGGTAATATACCCTGCTTCAGTTGTAGAGAGTGCAACACACTTCAACAAATTTGACTGCCATGATATAGGGCCCCTGAAAATATGAACAAGTATACTATAGTATATTTACGATTATCAAGATCACCTGCCATATCAGCATCCGTGTATCCCTTTATGATTGGATCAGATCCTCCAAAACACAAGCAATCTTCTATAATACCTCTTAGGTACCTGAGTATCCACTTGACTACTTCCTTTAGCGGACGTTTTTCATTATTCACCCGGTCCTTAGTAGCCTTTCCAAAGTCAACCCAATGTTCCTTTCCAGGATTTTCAAGGAATCTGCTAACAACACCAAGTGAACGAGCAATATCAGGTCTGGTGCATACCATTGCATACATCAAGCTTCCGATTGCTGAAGAATAAGGAACTCTAGCCATGTTCCCTTTCTCCTCCATTTTTGTAGAACACATCTTCTTGCTCAACTTTAGATGACTAGCAAGAGGCGTGCTGACTTGCCTAGCATTCTTTATGTTGAAGCATTCCAGTGCACGTTCAATGTACTTCTCCTGAGATAGCCACAATTTTCTGCTTGTTCGCTCTCGAACTATCTTCATACCAAGAATTTGTTGTGCTGGGCCCAAGTCCTTCATATCAAATGACTTGGACAAATCTCTCTTCAACTTTGTAATCAGTTCCTTGTCTTTTCCTACAATCAACATTTCATCCACATACAACAATAATATAATAAAGTTGTTATCAGAAAATCTTTTGAAGTATACACATAGATCAGAATAGGTCTTTATGTATGTTTACTTTTCATGAATGAGTCAAACTTCATGTACCACTGCCTTGGTGCCTGTTTCAATCCATAAAGACTCTTATTCAATCTGCATACCATGTGTTTCTTTCCAGAGCAAATCCTTTTCGCTGCTCCATATAAATCTCCTCTTCCAAATCTCAATGAAGAAATGCAGTTTTCACATCCAACTGCTCCACTTCAAGATCTAGGCTAGCTGCTAAGCTCAAAATTGTTCGACTAGAAGTCATTTTGACAACAGGTGAGAAAATTATGTCAAAATCAATACCTTTCTTCTGTTCGAAGCCTTTGACCACCAATCGAGCTTTGTATCTAACCAGCTTACCATCTCCATCCTTCTTGAGTTTAAAGACCTACTTACATTTGAGTGGTCTTTTACCCTTTGGAAGTTCAACCAGCTTGTACGTGCCATTTTCTGTAGAGATTCCATCTCTTCTTGCATGGCTACCTCCTTCTGGTTCCCCCTCATCACTGATGAGGACATACTCTATGGAACCCACCTGCATGACTCAATCATTGACCTTTCTGATCTTCTCATAGGTTGAGGTTGTTCTTCTCCCTAAGTGGGGTGCTCCACTTGCTCGGCATCATCATCAAGTTGCTCCTCCTGCTCAATAATCGCATCAGGTTGCTCTAGATGATACCCATTTTTTCCCGTATATATTTTGTAAATACATATGTACTTTCAAAATAGTGCATGAGCATCAACCAGTATTTTTCTATAATTTTCTATAATTTTAAAGGCTTTTAATCAATTTATTCCGGTATTTTTATTATCTAAATAATTACTAATTGCATCACAAATTATTTTATAATGATTTATTACTTAATTTTTATCATTTATATTCATATTAAGCTTTAAACATTTTATGTATAATTATATTTACATCTTTAGGTTATAATTGCAATATTTCGCAATAATAGCCACATATATGCATAATTACCTTATTTACACAGAAAAGTGACTTTTTATATTTTTATAATGTTAAGTAATTATTTTAAATCATTTTCTTGCACAAATGAAATTTTTATTATTTATTAATTATTTTTATAAATTATTTTATTAATTTAATTGGGTATTTAAAACATAACCCCTTTTTCTAATTAATTTTTCGAACCTAGCCCAATAATTCACATCACACCAGCCCAATATCTAACCCAATACCCATTACACCAGCCCAATACCTAACCCAGACCCAGACCCGTCTGATTAACCCGCCCGTCTATAAGTTCCAATCCCGGTCGTTGATCTCATTGGATCAACGACTCCCAATCACCCACACCCTTTTAACTATTCTAACGCCCTAACCCTAAATCATTTTTCCCTACACGTCGTCATCTAATCCTCCCATCTCCTCGATCCTCACCTTCTCAAACCCTAACCCGCACTCACCATTTCCCCTTTTGATTCCTACCATAAACGGAGTCATTTCTTGATTCCTTGCCTTATTTGGCCCCACTTCTTTACCTGCTACCCATCTTGAGGTTACTTAAACTTATTTGCCTCAAATGGCAAGCTGAACCCAAGAGATTCGAACCAGATCTGGTTCAAAATCTCTTATATTTTGGTTATTTCCGTCCGTGTTCATAGTAACCTCAGTGAGTACGGATATTTTTGTATCTTTTAGTTAGGATTTCAGATTTTGATTTGAACCAGATTTGGTTCAACTTCTGTTTGTTTTATGTTATTTTTCATCTATCTTTGTTCTATTACTCACAAATCCGTCTATTTTTAGTTGAATCTTTACTTACCCTAAAACTAGGGTTCAAATCTTTCCGGATCTAAAATAAATTTTATTTTGTTTTAGTATTTTTCCTTTAATGTTTCAGTATCTCTATTTTTGTTTTTTTATAGTTTCTTTATTATCCCCGTGACTGATTTTACTTACCCTAAAATTTAGGGCTTCTGATTTTCAAAGACGAACCGAATCTGTTTCAACCTTTAATGTTTCATCTCTGTGTATCTATTACGGTTTTCCTTTATTATTTCTGACTGGTTTTACTTACCCTAAAATTTAGGGTTTTGATTCTTCAAAATCAAACAAAATAGGGTTCAAATCTTAATTATTTCCGCCTATATGTCTTTGTGCATCTCTAGTATAGTTCTTTTATATTTCTGCCTATTTTTACTTATATTAAATTTAGGTCTTTCGATTATTTAAGTATTCTTTCTTTAATGTTTCTATCTATCTGTCTCTATGATTCTCGCCGCTAATTGTTGGTTGATTTTATTTACCCTAAAATTAGGATTTTTGAAATCTCTACTGAGATTTCAGTCTTTCCTTTTCTTGTATGGTACTGATATTTCCTTTTTTGTTCGATTTACATGTTCTCATTATTTCCTTACCTTATTTGATCTGGTGCTTGACTGTTGATTGATCCTGTATAATATTTTCCTTAACATATGTAGTACTTGCCTGATTATGTGTTGCTAATTGGTTGAACTCCGACTTAAATTGATTGTGGAATTATTTTCATTCCTTAATTATGTATGACTGACTTATTACCTTATTTGTCTGCTTAACTCAGTGTTATTTAAACCTCTTCTCCCTCTCCCCTTAGACAGACTTGAACTCTCCTACTCTCACTAAAACTTAAGCTCTCTCTTGTTCTCTTGTGTTCTGATTTCTCTGCTAAGTGTCTCTTGTTTTGGCCGGCTGAAAGCCAAGTCCAAATTAATCTGGAACTTAACTGCTATTGCATATTTACTTGCTTCTTCTCAACATGTATTCCCTAACCCTTGCAATTTCGTTATCTATGATTTGCTTGACTAGCATGTTTCAATTCCCATTATGATTACGTACTCTACATGATCCTATGACCTTATTTAATAATTGTTAACTTAGGACTAAGTTATTTGAATAATATGAATCCTCTCATAAGTTAGTTTAAGGTTTAGTTTGTTTCATTAACATGTTCTGAACTTTGCAAGGTATTATAAACATGTAATCACCTAGTTTGCTGCTTAACTCCTCTGCCCTGTCTGTTTATTTCATGTATCTGGCCAACTCAATTTTTTTACCTAACTGTTTCTGTGATGATTGTCCTAAGTACTATTCTAAATATTTAACTTCACTAGACTTCAATTTATTTGAGCTATGTGTTTTAAGCATAAATTCTGTTTGTTTTCTTGGTGCAGTTCTACCTGCAACTCTATGTTCTGAATCTTGTTTCTTCTGAAATCTAACTATTTTAAAACCTGCCTCTTTCCTTTTTGTACTGATTGTAAAAACCCCACTCTTATTCCCTTAGGTTCTCAACCACCCACAGTGCCAGTACTGCCTAGGGTCCACATGAGACTCCTTTGAACTCTGACACATTGGGAGCTGGTTTTTCCAATCTCTTATGAATTGCTTTCTGAATGTGTGGTTCTGGTGTGAGCATTGACCGGGTTCCTTGAGGCCCTTGGGAACTTTGACACACTGGAAGCCTGGTTCTAATGGGCTTTGGATGAATCATTGTTATGCTTCAAAGCTGTTATGTTGGAAGTCCTGGTTCCCATGTTTATTTGGGCCTATAAAGGCTCCCTATAGTGTAAATATTACCATTATGTAATTCATTCAGCTATTCTGGTATGTAATAACTGTAATAACAGATTCGAGATATTTAGTAAAGCTGGGGGCGGGGGTTTCTTATATCTTTTGTTAAAACTGGGTAGAAATCCCGCCTATAGGATTTAATTATGATGATTAAACTGTGTGAGTACTATAATGTGTTTAGAAATCTTACCTATAGGATTTTCATGATCATTTTTATTTTGTGTTTCCGATTTGCATACTAGAGATCCTTCTTATAGAATTTATCATTTAATTCTGTACATTAGAAATCCTGTTCATAGGATCTATACATGTTTTCAACAAATGTGCATAGATATCATGCCTATAGGACCTTGTTGTTTGAGTTAATTCTTCTTCCTGGCAATCTGTTTAATTTCTGCCCATATACAGTTAATAGATATCAAGCCTATAGGACTAAAAATCAGTTTCAAACTTAGAAATCCTGCCTATAGGGTTTAAATCAATCCTGCAATAGATATCATGCCTATATGACTAAAATTAGTTTCAAACTTAGTAATCTTGCCTATAAGATTTAAATCAATTAAGCAGTTAGAAAATCATGTCTATAGGATTGAAAAAGGAAATAAAGCCTATCTCTATAGATTAAAATCCGTGCTACACCTAGAAATCATGTCTATAGGTTTGTAATTAATAAGTTCATAGATATCATACCTATAGGATCTTGTTGGTCGATTCTGAATTCATTCTCTACTGTCAATCACTTAGGCAATATATCTGTAGGGCTTAATAATGATTCCAGGTTTATAATTGTGACACATTATTGCCTGAAGTGCCTAGATTCATGCTGAATAAAATCAACACGCAAACAAATAGGTCTTAATAAAATTTTCTCCGCACTCTATTTTTCTCACATAGATGTCCTACCTATAGGATTCCAAAGCTTGCTGATTTAATTGCGTGCTTTTGTTGTCTATGTGTGGAGGTCAAGGTGAGCCCATACTTATTTTTTATCTGAAAGTCCTATTAGTTTTTTTTTGTCGCCTAGATTTCACATTTTAAGTAACATAGGTTGGTCTAGAACTATCCCAAATAGAGGTCCTAATACCTCCAGGTCCATAGGTAAGGGATGGGTAGCGCACACATAAGTAACGAGCTAGAAACTACTAGAACACTTAAGTAACAACTTAAAGATAGTAATTGGGTAGTAAGGAGATGATAGTCCATGCGTTAATACTATGAGTAACACCCTGACTTGAGGGAGTTACAAAGTATTGTATGGAATGATCCTATAAGCTAAAAAACTTAGTACCCCCATACTCCTGTTAAAATAGATTGAATATCGTATTTGTCCAAATTTCTTTCTCCCCTTTTAGACTAATTCGCTTAATTTAAGTTCGGTCGGGACCCACCGTTGTGGACCTCGAGGGGGTGCCTAACACCTTCCACTCAAGGTAATTTGATCCCTCACCCGATCTATGGTGATTTAAACTAGTTAAATGAGTTAATTGCTCTAGGTTCCCTAACGCACCTTAATCTGTTAGATGGCGACTCTTCCAATTCCAAACCCATCCCGAAAAAGGATTTGTCCTAAAACGTCGAAACCCGATTTCGCGAGAAAAAGGGGGCGCGACAGCATGGCGACTCTGCTGGGAATATTTTTAGGCTCTTATCATAACGAACCTGATTTTTGTGAATTAGTCTTTAAGCATGCCTTTATTATTCTATCAATACTTGCATGCCCCTTCCCCTTCCCACTTTATGTGGATTTATTTGCCTATCTCCAGTCATTTACGATTTCTCTTTCTTGTTTTATTACTTTTTACTATGAAAACTGACTTGTCTCCTTGTTTTGTTTCTTAAATGCCTTTACAATTATTATTTACTGCATTTATCATTTCTCATCGTGCAACTACGTGACAACGTGCTATTTTCTTTTGCATAAATCATGGTCAATATCATATTCACTCGTGCGTAATTAATACCATATCAACTCTTGATGAGTGTTTGCACTCTTCCTGTATCACCCTATTTGAATTTGGAAAGGCTTATTTACGGTAAAATGAGTCGATCAGCGATGCAGTCGACGGTTCCGTTCCTTTCCCCCTCAAGTTGTACGCTTGAGGGTACCAGTCTAGACCTCTATAGAAACATTACTCTGATTATAACTGTACATGCATCATGGTCAAACCTAGCCTGGGTTAATATGTTGTCCACATAATAACCCTTTAAAAAAAAGCCTTGTCCGAAGTCCACGGGGGTTTCCATAATCCCTATGGACGCAACCATGATCTGTGCATTAATTTGGATAAATAAAAGCCAATATGCTAATCGTTAATGTATAAATAGTCGAATCTGGAGGGGGGAAGGCCTAACCTTATTTGTTTTGCAGAAAAAGAGGCACGGAGTCCCCAGGTTCGACATGGTCCGTAACATACCACCATTGTCGCTACATTGGTGGGAAGACCTTCCGTCAAGCGGTAAAAACCATGTGAAAAGAGTCCTTGGAAACCTACCTTCCTTATTAGATATCCAACCAAACAACATGTTGATCGAAGCTGCCATTGTGTTCTGGGACGGAGAAAGGGCCGTATTCCATTTTGGCAACATAGAAATGAACCCTCTTTTGGAGGAAATAGGGGGATTCACTAGACTACCTTGGGACAGTCTCAGTTTATTGGTGACGAAAAATCGCACTCCCAAAGGGTTTTTGAAATGATGGTTTAAAAAAGAATGACGACTTGGTGTGTCTGAAGAAGTCCTATATACCCTTCGAATTCTTTTATGAACGATACGGTCACAACAAATCTTACCGTATCTTTCATGACGAGTTCCCCATCACTTCCTTGGGTTGGATTCATTGCAGGGTTTTCGTGTTTATCTTCTGCTTCTTGGGTATGATAGCGTTTCCAAGAAAAATGGACATAATTCACACCAGACTGGCCATGGTAACCAAAGCCTTAATGGAGGGTATCGAGGGACAAACATATACTATTATCCCTATGATTATAGCAGACATATATCGGGCGTTGGATCGCTGCCAGAAGGGGTTCAAACACTTCAAGGGTTGTAATCTGGTACTATAGATTTGGTTGCTAGAACATTTCCAGAGAGGTCAATACCGCTAAGATTTTCCACAAAGACCATGGAACGATCACATAGCCTTTCATCACCCCAAGAGAATGACCTTTATCCCAGATAGGTTTGCTCAACCGGAAAGAATGGGTGCAATTTTTTGACAACTTGACTGAGGACCAGGTTCACTAGATGTTCGAGTGATTTCCCACCAGTGAGTTCATCATCCGATATAAGGATGCTCCACACTTGGTGTTGATCGGGTTAAGGGGTATTCACCCCTATGTTCCTATCAGGGTCATGAGACAAGTTGGTAGAAAACAGATTATGCCACGAGTCTCAAAAATGAGTCACCACAGGACGGATTTCCAAGATGATGACATCCCATATAAATGTGAAGCTCAACATATGTGGCACTTGAAGATTATTGTTGTGATGACCCAAAGGGTCATCTTATGAATTAAGACACTATTCCAGGCTCATTAGCCTTAAAAAGATAAATTTTATTTACCTCGATTTGCATGCATAGTCCAGGCATAAAACCTGAAAGCTTTTATGTGAAAATAAGAGAAATAATAATTTTTAGAGTTAAAATTTTGGTTTTAGTTGACTATGGTCAACATTTTGAGTAAACGGTCCCGGATCTATGTTCCGACGATCCCGGGAGGTCCCTAGTAAAATATGGGACTCGGGCGTATGCCCGGAATTGAATTACGAGGTCCCTAGCTTTAGAAATCAATTTTTGAATAAAACTGTCTTGCTGGATTTTTAATGAAATAAAGAAATGAATTAATGTTTGAAACTGTTGGTATCAGGCCCGTATTTGGTTCCGGAGCCCGGTACAGGTTTGTTATGATATCTAAGTCCTATCTGTGAAATTTGGTGAGAATCAGAGTTGATTTGACGTGATTCAGACGTCTCGTTGAGAAAATAGTGAAATTGAAGTGTTCTTGAGAAAATCATGAGTTTTGAGGTTGTTGACCCAAGTCACTGCATAGTTTTGAAGATTGACAAATGTCTGACCAGTTGAACCAGGTCCATCAAAGCACACATACTTGACCTGGCGCGTTGGCACACAAACCTTATATGCATAGGAGATGAGTGCGATTGTGAAGTATCAATGAACAAGGAGAGTGTCTTCTAATGCGAAAAGGTTGCAAATTGATAAGAGAATAGAAGTTGAATTCAGCAAGGACAATAACAAAGGAAGGAAGTTGAGTTTAATACGAACTCGTTCTCCCAGGTAGAGTTGTATCAGAACTGAACGACAAACTCAACAACTGACCTTATAAATAATTAAAGTATTCTTGCTGGAATCAAGAA
The DNA here is from genome assembly GCA_005239505.1 of Nicotiana paniculata. Classification (NCBI taxonomy): domain Eukaryota; kingdom Viridiplantae; phylum Streptophyta; class Magnoliopsida; order Solanales; family Solanaceae; genus Nicotiana; species Nicotiana paniculata. The sequence continues at coordinate 454 of MDKI01005210.1, read as the reverse complement.
CGCACAAGTGCAGAAGTGAATCAAGATCTGAAAGCAAAATTCCCAGATATTTTGCAAGCAGAATTACTGTGCGACACAAAGGCTAGAGACCAGCTAGAAGAACCAGTTCCATCCGTTTATCATTGATTCTAGGTGGTTGTAGTAGGAGATTTAATATTGTATCTTTTCAGCTTTCATAGAAGCAATTGTAATAGGTACGCATTGTTCAAGTTAGAGTTAACTTGAAGCTTGTAGAAATTAGCTAGGGGCTAGTTACTACAAAGGGATTAGAGTTAGTCCTAGGATTACAAAAGAGTTTATTTTGTAAGTCCGTTTGGCTCAGAGTTTTAGTGAAGAGTTTGAGCAAATCCTACTGAGGAGTTGATGCGAGACTAAATTGCATAGTTTAACTTGTGATATACCTTACATTTTATGCGCTTTAATGATAAAAATACACTTGTTATGTGCTTAATGG
>ML353746.1:0-38463 GCA_005239505.1 Nicotiana paniculata | reverse complement strand
CCAATTCACACTCTTAGACTTTTAAGCCCAATGCTTAAAGTCTTTAAGCCCAATGCTTAAAGTTCAACAATTACTTGTCCAGACAAACATGCAAACTATATAATTACATTCAATTAAATCCAAATTCATTTTTTATGTGGCTTTCTAAACCTGCTCTAAAAGTCATCTAATAATCACTCAGTAGCGGAGCTTATGCAAAGGGATTCTACCAAAAGAAAAAAAGAACTGCCAATATGTTACGCTTGTAATTTGAACATACAACACATGTAAGATCAAGCAATTTTTAAAACCCTTTAATTTAACCCCACTACTAAAATCTTCCTTTATATTAAGAGCAAGTTTCAATAGTTTATATATGTAACGACTCGATCGATCGTTTTGTGAATCGATATTCCGTTCGATGGCTTAGGTATCGAGTAGCTCCGTCTTGCATATTATGACTCGCGTGTGTGGTCAAGTTCGGTTTTCGGATGTTTCGGGATTGGTTTTGAAGGATAATTTTTGTTTTAGAAGCTTAAGTGATAAGAGTTAACCAGAGTTTTACTTTGGTGTAGACAACTCCAGAATGGTGGTTTGATGATTCGAATAGCTCCGTATGATGATTTTTGACTTAGGAATATGCTTAGATTCGGATTTGGAGGTCCGTAGGGTGACTTGATGCATTTTGGTGGAAATTGGAAAGTTAAAGGTTTGGAAGGTTGAGAGGTTTGACCGGGAGTTGACTTTGTTGATATCGAGCTTGGATTGCGATTCCCAGAGTTGGATTAGCTCTGTTGTATCATTTGGGACTTGCATGCAAATTTTGAGGTTATTGCGGGTTAATTTGATATGTTTCGGCGCGAGTTGTAGAAGTTGAAAGTTCATAAATTCATTAAGTTTGATTTGAGGTGTGATTCGTAGTTTTGACGTTGTTTGATGTGATTTGAGGCCTCGAGCAGGTCCGTGTTATGTTATGGAACAAGTTGGTATATTCGGACAGGGTCCTGGGGACCCCAGACGTGTTTCAGACGAGTTTCCGATGAATTGGATCATATTGGGTGAGGTTGGTTTTGGCAGAGTTCTGGTGTGGTCGCACCTGCGGACCACTGGGCGAAGTTGCGATTGTCGCAGGTGCAGAGATGTTGCCGCAAAAGTGCATTTTTGTCATGCAAGAATGTATCGCATCTGCGGAAGCGCAAGAGCGGGCTGTGAGGCGCATAAGCGAGTGAGTCTCACAGAAATGGAATTTTTTTCGCACCTGCGTTGTTGCAAAAGCGGAGATGTTTTCCGCAGGTGTGATGGTCGGGATTCAGTGGTTTTCACAGAAGCGAGTTTTTGGTCCCAAAAATGACGCTGCAGAATCGGCTAATGTCTCGCATATGAGAAAAGGTTTGGGCATAAGCATATATTCGAAGGTTTGGCCATTTAATCATATTTTGAGTTGTACACTTCGGGTTAGGGCGACGATTTGTAAGGGGTTCTTCACGTGGTTGATTGGGCTAAGTGTTCTTTATCCGGAATTGATTATATTTCATGATTCCATAATAATTTTTATCATTAAAGTAGTGAATTGAATGAGAGGAAATGGGATTTTTTTGTAAAATCTTTCAAAAATATAAAATGAGGATTTGAAGAACGATTTGATGTCGGAATTTGATAATTTTGGTATGATTGGACTTGTATCGACGTGGGTGTTCGGATTTTATGAATTTCATCGGGTTCTGAGGTGCGGGTCTGGGGTTGACTTTTTGAGTTGAATTTTTATTTCTCTTTCAAGATCGAAGCTTTATGATACGGAATTTGTTTCCTATGATTTTGTTTATAATTTTAAGTTATTTTGGCTAGATTTGAGCCGTCCGAAGATTGTTTCACACGAGAAGTGTAATGACCCAGCCAGTTGTTTTGAGAGTATTAGCCCCGATCCCCTATTTACTGTTTTCCCCCTATCATTCTAATGCTTATGTGACTTGCCGGGAGGTTTTGTTTTTGGTTTCAGAGTGATTTTGGGACAGTTAGTCCCTAAAACAGAAGCTTAAGTTCTAGGATTTTGACCATAGTTGGAACTGTGTGAAGACGACTCTGGAATGGAGTTTCATTTGTTACGTTAGCTCCGTTGGGTGATTTTGGACTTGGGAACGTGTCTGGATAGTGAGTTGGAGGTCTGTAGCTGAATTAGGCATGAAATGGCGAAAGTTGAATTTTTGGGAAGTTTGACCGGGAGTGAACTTTTTGATATCGGGGTCGGTTTCCGATTCTGGAAGTTGGAGTAGGTCCATAATGTCAATTATGACTCGTGTGCAAAATTCGAGGTCAATTGGACGTGCTTTGATAGGTTTCAGCATCGGTTGTGGAAGTTTGAAGTTTCAAAGTTCAATAAGTTTGAATTGGAGTGTGATTCATATTTTTGTTGTCGTTTGATGTGATTTGAGGGCTCGACTAAGTTTGTATGGTGTTTTAGGACTTGTTGGTATATTTGCTTGAGGTATCGGGTGGCCTCGGGTGTGTTTCGGATCATTTTCGGATTCGTTTGGACTTGTGAGAATTGCTGAAGTTTTTTCAACTTCTGGTGTCATCGCACCTGCGATGAGGTTGGCCGTAGATGCGGACACGCACGTGCGGAAAGTAGCTTGTGGATGCGGCCCTGGTTTGGGTAACCAGTGGTCACAGGTGCGACAAAAGGACCGCAGAAGCGGAGCCGCTCCTGCGGAGACATGATCGCAGAAGCAGAAGACGAGATGGGTGAGGATTTCGCAGAAGCGGGCAATTGTCCGCAGGCGCGCACTCGCAGGTGCGGCCATTCGATTGCAGAATCGGACCCATGTGTTTTAAGTCAATTCTGCACCTGTGATGGAATTTCCGTAGGTGAGGCGTCACATGAGTGACTGAGGGTCCGCAAGTGCAAGATCACTGGGCAGAAAAGGGGAAATTATGAGGGTTTGATCTCATTTTCATTTTGGGATTTTGAGAGCTCGGATTATGGCGATAATTTGAGGGATTTTCAGAGGAAACTATTGGGTAATGATTCTTAACTCGTTTTTGGTTATATCCCACTAATCTATCATTAATTTCACCTTCTAGTTTAAGATTTGAGTTGAGAAATTTTGGGAAATGTGAGAAAGTTCTTCAACCGAATTTTTGGGGTTTGATTGAGATTTTTATCAGATTTGAGTAATTTTGGTACGAGTGAACTCGTGGTTGAATGGGTGTTTGTATTTTGTGAGTTTTACCCGATTTCGAGACGTGGGATCGGATCGACATTTTGTGGCGATTTTTGAAATTCTTGTTAAAGTCTTGATTTCATTAATTAGATTAGTTTATTATAGTTGTATTTATAGTATGTAATTTTTTTGGCTAGATTTGGGCCATTCGGAGTCGTAAAATCAAGGAAAAGGCATTCTTGTTGATTGATTGAGCTTAGCTCAAGGTAAGTGGCGTGCCTAACCTTGTGGGGGGAAATCCCCTTAGGATTTTGTACTATTGTGACAATTATGTGATATGTGAGTGTTGTGTACGCGAGGTGACGAGTGCGTACACAGGTTGATTGTTGAAAATCCGGCTTTTACTAAACAAGTTACCTTTTATACCTTAAATGAGTCATCCCAACATGTGTAGTTATCCTGTTTAGCCTAATATCGCATGTCTACGTACCTTAAATATTTATTTGAAATCTTTGCAGCATGCTTAATTAAATTCATGTTTTTCCTTGATTTGTATCCGTCTTAAACTGTAGGATTCTTGTTGTTAATTGTTGTTTCCATCGGTTTCGAGTTGTGTTTACTTTTGGGACTACGAGGCGGTACCTCGGGAGATCCCCTTGCATATCTACTTTTGGGACTACGAGGCAGTACCTCGGAAGATCTCCCTACACATTTACTTTTGAGACTACGAGGCGGTACCTCGGGAGATCCCCTTGCATATTTACTTTTGGGACTACGAGGCGGTGACTCGAGAGATCCCATGTTGAGTATTTACTTTTGGGACTACGTGACGGTATCTCGGGAGCACCCCTATTGTTTACCTCCATGTGTTGTGTTGTTATTTTTCTGTAAATTCTCCTTGTTAAATTCTTAAACTTTCATCATATTGTTATTTCTTCTGTCTTATTATTATATCCCAGTAGGGCCCTGACCTGACCTCATCACTACTCATCCGAGGTTAGGCTTGGCACTTACTGGGTACCGTTGTGGTGTACTCATGCTACTCTTCTGCACATGTTTTGTGTGCAGATCCAGATAGCACCTACCAGCCCCGTTATTAGTTGAGCGTACTTGCTGTTGTTTTGGAGATTTTAAGGTATATATGCCAGTGCCACTGTATCCTCCGTACTATGGGTGTAGCGGAGTCGAGTGGGGTTTCTTTCACTATGTTCCAGCTTAAAGGAGAAACCTATTAGTGTTGGCGTGCTTATGAGTTGGGTAGTCCGACTGAGGTAGATTCACTTAATTGGACTCAGTTATCGGATATGTTCTTGAGGGAGTATGTTCCCAGAGTTTCAGAGACGCATGGCGCGTGGAGTTTGAGCAGTTGCGCCAGGGTTCTATGACTGTGTCAGAAGCCAGGGTTCTATGAATGTGTTAGAGTATAAGGTTCGCTTCAGTGATTTGGCTAGGCACGCACCAACCTTGGTTGCTACAGTTCGAGAGAGGGTTCGTCCGTTTATCGAGGGACTCAAACCCAGTATCTGGCTTAGCATGGACCGGAAGTTGGATATGGATATTGCATACCAATAGGTTGTGGGGATTGCTAGGAGATTGGAGGGTATGCTTGCTCGGGAGAGAGAAGAGAGGGAGGCCAAGTGGTCTCGAGAGTCTGGAACTTATAGTGATGCTCGTGTCCAAACTTCAGTTCGTCATGGTAGGGTCTATGTGATTCTCCATGTTTATTCAGCACTTCTAGCCGCCATTGGTAATCCGGCTACTCCTAGGCCCTAGGAGCCTTATTATGCACCGCTAGTGTCTAGTGTACCTCTTGCACGAGGTGCTTTCAGCGGTCAGTCTAGTAGACCTGGTGATCACGCTCAACTATGTCTAATAAAAGACTAAGCGGGCGTTGCAAATATAATCTGGGGTATTATGCCCAGAGTCGATCCCACAGGGAATTTANCACTCTCTCTCAAGTAGATACATAATAAATAGGCACAGCTAATTGATGGCCATTCAATTAACTACATCAAGAACGTATTTGAACAAATAGAGATTAATCAACCCATCGGAAATCTATTAATAATACAATAAGTTCATCCTCCAACGAGTTCTACCAAAACCCTAGATTAAAGAAGTTAGCTAAACATGTTCAAAAGAATCAACTCTAAAATAACTTGCATAAGGAAACTACAAAGTAATGAAGAAAATATGTACAAATTGATGTCTTGTCGTCCGTCTCTTCGAATACCCTTCAAATACTTAGAATCCTTAAGTTGTGTTTTATAGGTCTATTTATATGTTTAGCACAAACCCTAAATGTGTAGGAGACTTTTATTCCAACCGGGAAACACTTAAACTCGTCAAAACTCGGAATTGACCGAAATAGGGGCCTGGCGTTTGGGCCCTGGCGCCTAGCTAACACCAGGCTAAGGCTGGCGTTTGGACTCTAACGCCTGGATATAGCCCGGTGCACTCCTCCTCGCCTCTTGAGCGTATTTTCGATGTATTTGCATCCATTTAGCTCGGTTTCCATCTCCAATTCACCTACACATGAAATAGACTCTATTATGCACATAAAAAGTGTATTTTTATCATTAACGCACATAAAATGTAGGGCATATAACATGTTAAACCATGAATTCTAGCCTCGCATCACCTGGCTCGAGCCTGCCACAACAACCACGCCCTCCGAGAGCTTATTTTGAGTTTAGCGACACTTGCCATATGGTGAGAGATTGCCCCAGACTTAGGAGGGGTTCACCTCTACAGACTTCTCAAGCACCGCGTGCTCCTCCAGGTCCCCAGGCTATGATTACATCACCAGCTACCACTCCACATGCTCAGCCAGCTCGAGGTGGAGGTCGGGCAGGTAAAGGTCGCCCTAGAAGGGGAGGCCAGGCTAGATATTGTGCTCTTCCTGCTCATATAGAGGCATTTTCTTCTGACTCTATCATTATAGGTATTGTTATGGTCTGTCATAGAGATGTGTCAGTTTTATTTGATCCAGGATCCACTTATTCCTATGTGTCATCTTATTTTGCTCTGTATTTGGGCGTATCCCGTGAATCTTTGAGTTCTCTTGTTTATGTGTTTAATCTGTGGGAGATCATATTGTTATGGATCGTGTGTATCGGTCGTGTTTTGTTGTTCTTAGTGGTTTTGAGACCAGAGCCAATTTATTATTGCTCAGTATGGTAGATTTTGATATTATTTTGGGAATGGACTGGTTGTCGCCCCATTATGCTATTATTGATTGTCACGCCAAGACCGTGACGCTTGTTATGCCAGGATTACCACGGTTAGAGTGGAGAGGTACCTTATATTATACTCCCAGCAAGGTTATGTCATTTATTAAAGCTCAACGAATGGTTGAGAAGGGGTATGGCGCGTATCTAGCTTATGTGAGAGATGTCAGTATTGATACCCCTATAGTTGAGTCAGTTCAGTAGTGAAGGATTATCCAGATATATTCTCAGTTGATCTTCCAGGCATGCCGCTCGACAGGGATATTGATTTTGGTATTGATTTGTTGTCAGGAACTCAGCCCATCTTTATTCCTTCATATCGTATCGCTCCTCCTGAGTTGAAGGAGTTGAAAGAGCAGCTACAGGAGTTGCTTGATAAGGGCTTCATTCGGCCTAGTGTGTCACCTTGGGGTGCTCCGGTCTTGTTTGTGAAGAAGAAGGATGGTTCTATGCGTATATGCATTGATTATCGCCAGTTGAACAAAGTTACAATGAAGAACAGGTACCCATTACCGCGTATTGATAACCTATTTGATCATTTACTGGGTGCCATAGTGTTTTTCAAGATTGACTTACGTTCAGGCTATTATCAGTTGAAGATTCAGGAGCCAGATATCCCGAAGACTGCTTTTAGGACTCGATATGGTCACTACGAGTTCCTTGTGATATTATTTGGGCTGACCAACGCCCCAGCAACATTCATGCACTTGATGAACAGTGTGTTCTGGCCCTATCTTGAATCGTACGTCATTGTTTTTATTGACTATATTCCGGTGTACTCCCGGACTCGGGAGGATCATGAGTAGTTTTTGAGGACTGTGCTCCAACCTTGAGAGAAAAGAAGTTATATGCAAAATTTTCAAAGTGTGAGCTTTGGCTAGACTCAGTGGCATTCTTGGGTCATGTAGTGTCGAGTGATGGGACAAGGTGGATGTTGAAGTAGTGCAGAGTTTTCCTAGACCGTCCTCAGCTACGGAGATCCGGATTTTCTAGATTTGGTGGGGTATTACCGTTGATTTGTAGAGGTTTTCTCATCTATCGTAGCACCTATGACCAGGTTGACCCAAAAGGGTGCTCCGTTCAGGTGGAGAGAGGAGTGTGAGGAGAGCTTTCAAAAGCTCAAGACAGCTTTGACTATAGCCCCAGTATTGGTATTGCCTACAGGTTCGGAGTCTTATACTATATATTATGATGCGTCGCGTATTGGTCTCTGCGCGGTGTTGATGCAGGACGGTAGGGTGATTGCCTACGCGTCTAGACAACTGAAGGTGAATGAAAAGAACTATCACATCCACGACCTTGAGTTAACAGCTGTTGTTCATGCCTTGAAGATTTGGCGGGACTATTTGTATGGTGTCCCTTGTGAGATGTACACCGATCACCGGAGTCTACATCATCTGTTCAAACAAAAGGATCTTAACTTGCGTCAGCGGAGGTGGTTGGAGCTGCTTAAGGATTATGATATCACCATTTTTTACCATCCCGGGAAGGCCAATGGTGGCCGATGCCTTGAGTTGCTGGGCGAAGAGTTTGGGAAGCTTAGTATATCTACCAGCAACAAAGAGGCCATTATAATTAGATGTTCATGCGTTGGCCAACCAATTTGTTATATTGGATATTTCTGAGCCGAGTCGAGTGTTGGCTTGTGTAGTCTCTCAGCCTTCTCTTTATGATTGTATCAGGGAGCCAGTATGATAACCACCATCTTCTTTTCCTTAGGGATACGGTTCAGCACGGTGATGCTAAAGAGGTCACTATTGGAGATGATGGTGCTTTGAGGATGTAGGGCAGGCTATGTATGCCTAATGTAGATGGTTTGTGTGAGTTGATTCTCCAGGAGGCTCACAGTTCGCGGTACTCCATTCATCCATGTGCCACGAAGATGTATCAGGACTTGAGACAATGTTATCGATAGAGGAGCATGAAGAAGGACATAGTAGAGTATGTGGCTCGGTGTCTAAATTGCCAACAGGTGAAGTATGAGCATCAACGACCAGGTGGATTACTTCAGAATCTAGAGATTCTGGAGTAGAAATGGGAGCGGATCACTATGGATTTCATTGTTGGGCTTCCACGGACTCAACGGAAGTTTGATGTAGTTTAGGTGATTGTGGATAGGCGAACCAAGTCAGCTCATTTCATTCATGTGATGACTACTTATTCTTCTGAGCAGATGGCTCTAGTTTATATCCGCGAGATTGTCAAACTTAATGTCATTCCGGTATCCATCATCTCTGACTGGGGTACACAGTTTACATCACGGTTCTGGAGGGCCATACATCATGAGTTAGGTACTCGAGTTGAGTTAAGCACATCATTTCACCCTCAGACGTACGGGAAGTCCAAGCACACAATTCAGATACTAGAGGATATGCTCTGGGCGTGTGATGGAGTTTGGAGGTTCTTAGGATCAGTTCTTTCCACTTGCGGAGTTTGCCTACAACAAAGTTATCAGTCGAGCATTCAGATGGAACTGTATGAGGATCTATATGGTATGCGTTGTCGGTCTCCACTGGGTTGGTTTTAGTCGGGCGAGGCTAGGCTATTGGGTACGGACTTGATTCAGGATGTCTTGGAGAAGGTTAAGGTGATTCAGGATCGATTTCGCACAACCCAGCGCAGACAGAAGAGTTATGAGGATCGGAAGGTTCGCGATGTTGCATTCATGGTTGGAGAGTGGGTACTGCTCCGAGTGTTACCTATGAAGAGTGTTATGAGGTTCGGGAAGAAGGGCAAGCTGAGCCCAAGGTTTATTGGGCCGTTCGAGGTGTTGCAGCGTGTTGGGGAGGTTGATTACGAGCTTGCCTTGCCTCCCATCCTAGAAGGATTCCATCAAGTATTTCATGTTTCTATGCTCTGGAAGTATCACAGCGATCTTTCTCATGTGTTGTATTTCAGCTCAGTCCAGTTGGACAAGGATTTATCTTATGTTGAGGAGCCGGTGGCTATTTTGGACAGGCAGGTTTGGAAGCTAAGGTAAAATAACATTGCTTCCGTGAAGGTTCAGTGGAGGGGTCAGCCGGTCGAGGAGGCGGCATGGGAGACCGAGCATGATATGCGCAGCCATTATCCTCATTTTTTCACCACTTCAGGTATGTAACGACCCGGCCGATCGTTTTAAGAGTATTAGTCCCGATCCCCTATTTACTATTTTCCCTGTATCATTCTATGCTTATGTGACTTGCCGGGAGGTTTTATTTTTGGTTTCGGAGTGATTTTGGGATACTTAGTCCCTAAAATGGATGCTTAAGTTCTAGGTTTTTGACCGCAGTTGCAAATGTGTGAAGACAACTCTGGAATGGAGTTTCGTTGGTTCCATTAGCTCCGTTGGGTGATTTTGGATTTGCGAGCGTGTCTAGATTGTGAATTGGAGGTCTGTAGCTGAATTAGGCTTGAAAGGGCGAAAGTTGAATTTTTGTAAAGTTTAACCGGGAGTGGAATTTTTTATATCGGGGTCGGTTTCTGATTCCGGAAGTTAGAGTAGGTATGTAATATCAATTATGACTCGTGTGCTAAAGTTGTGGTCAATCGGACGTGTTTTGATAGGTTTCGGCATCGGTTGTGGAAGTTTGAAGTTTCAAAGTTCAATAAGTTCAAATTGGAGTGTGATTCGTGTTTTTGTTGTTGTTTGATGTGATTTGAGGGCTTGACTAAGTTCGTATGGTATTTTAGGAATTTTTGGTATATTTGGTTGAGGTCTCGGGGGCCTCGGGTGTATTTCAGATCATTTTCGGATTCGTTTGGACTTATGAGAAATGCTGAAGTTTATTCAACTTCTGGTGTCATCGCACATATGATGAGGTTGACCATAAGTGAGGACACGCATGTGCGAAAGGTAGCTCGCAGATGCGGCCCTGGTCTGGGTAACCAGTGGTCCTAGGTGTGACAAACGGACCGCAGCGGAGCCACTCCTGCGGAGAAATGATCGTAGAAGAGGAAGACAAGCTGGATGAGGATTTTGCAAAAGCGGACAATTGCCCGCAGGTGCGGCCATTTTATCGCAGAAGCGGACCCAGATGTGTTAAGTCAATTCCGCACCTGCGATGGAATTCCGCAGGTGCGGCGTCGCAGATGCGACTGAGGGTCCGCAGGTGTGAGATCACTAGGCAGAAAAGGGGAAATTATGAGGGTTTGATCTCATTTTCATTTAGGGAGTTTGAGAGCGCAGATTAAGGAGATAATTTGAGGGATTTCAAGAGAAAACTATTGGGTAATGATTCTTAACTCGTTTTTGGTTATATCCCACTAATCTATCATTAATTTCACCTTCTAATTTAAGATATGAGTTGAGTAATTTGGGGAAAAAGTGAGAAAGTTTTTCAACCAAATCTTTTGATTTTGATTGAGATTTTGGTATCGGATTTGAATAGTTTTGGTACGAGTGAACTCATGGTTGAATGGGTGTTCATTTTTTTGTGAGTTTTGCCCGATTCTGAGACGTGGGTCGGGTCGACTTTTTGAGGCAATTTTCGAAATTCTTGTTAAAGTCTTGATTTCATTAATTAGATTAGTTTATTATAGTTGTATTTATAGTATGTAATTTTTTTGGCTAGATTTAGGCCATTCGAGTCGAAAAATTGAGGAAAAGCGTTCTTCTTGATTGATTGAGCTTGGCTCGAGGTAAGTGGCTTGCCTAACCTTATGTGGGGGAAATCCCCTTAGGATTTGGTACTGTTATGACAATTCTGTGATATGTGAGTGTCGTGTACGTGAGGTGACGAGTGAGTACACGGGCTGATTATTGAAAATCCGGTTTTTACCAAACAAGTAACGATTATACCTTAAATAAGTCATCCCAGCATGTGTAGTTATCCTGTTTAGCCTAATATCGCATGTCTACGTGCCTTAAATGTTATTTGAAATATGTACAGCATGCTTAGTTGAATTCATGTTTTTCCTTGATTTGTATTCATCTTAAACTGTAGGATTTTTGTTGTTAATTGTTGATTCCATCAGTTTCGAATTGTCTATTTACTTTGACTACGAGACGGTAGCTCGGTAGATCCCTTTGCATATTTACTTTTGGGACTACGAGGCAGTACCTCGGGAGATATCCGTACACATTTACTTTTGGGACTACGAGGTGGTACCTCAGGAGATCCCCTTGCATATTTACTTTTGGGACTACGAGGCGGTACCTCGAGAGATCCCCTATTGAGTATTTACTTTTGGGACTACGAGACGGTATCTCGAGAGCTCCCCTGTTGTTTACCTCCATGTGTTGTGTTGTTATTTTTCTGTAAATTCTCCTTGTTAAATTCTCAGTTTTTCATCTTATTGTTATATCTTCTGTCTTATTATTATATCCATAGGGCCCTGACCTGACCTCGTCACTACTCTACTGAGATTAGTCTTGGCACTTACTGGGTACCATTGTGGTGTACTCATGTTACTCTTTTGCACATGTTTTGTGTGCAGATCCAGGTACCACCTACCAGCTCCACTATTAGTTGAGCGTACTTGTTGCTGTTTCGGAGACTTTAAGGTATATATGTCAGCGTCTGCAGACCTCGGAGTCCCCCTCTATCCCCTTTTATGTTGTTTCTTCTTTGTTTTCCTAGATACGGATGTACATAGATACTTAGAACCATTCGTTAGAGCTTGTGACTTGTGACTACTGGGTTTTGGGAATTGTTTATACTCAGTTTTGTTGGTTTTACTTGTACATGCCGAGCAGCATTTTTCCGTTATATAGTTATCTATTGAATTTTAGTTGTCAAATTCTGCTTTTATTTCTATTATTTCGAAATTGCTAGCCTTACCTAGTCGTAGAGACTAGGTGCCAACACGACGTCTTGCGGAGAGAGATTTGGGTCGTGAGAAGAAGGTCATTTTAGAGTATCTGTTTAGATTCTTTGAGGTAAGTATCTTGCCTAACTTTGTGCCGGGAAAAACTACCCCTTAGGATTTTGAGTCATTTGTGCTAGTTGTGTCATGTGAAGGTAGTGTACGCGAAGTGACGGGTACGTACCCGGGCTTATTTATGGAAATTTGACCATTTAGGGATCTTAGGTTTTTATGTTAATTAAAAATGAAGTTGTCTTATCATGTTAAATTCACCTTTACGTGTCTTATTTGGAGTTAATGGATTCATGTTCTACCATTTTTGCCAATAAACTCTTATGTGCCTTAATTGAAGTTGTTGTCTCTTTTATTGCCATATTGTCTTCTCCATACTTAACATTAATTGAAGTTATTTTTGTCTTTTCCGTAATTTATTAACCTTAATCGAGGTTTTATTTTCGCGTTTTCATTGTTGACTTATCCTTATTTGGAATCTTTGATTCATGCTATATCTCTCATCGTCGAGTTGTACATATGTGGGATCATTGTTACACATTATCTCTCCCCTTGTTGAGTTATTCTTGTTGAAACCATTATTCCTTGTGGTGTCTTCCATTGTCAGCTCATCCTTCCATTTCCTTGTGTTCTGTAGTTCTTGTGTTGATTTACTTGTTGTACACTCATGTTATTATTGTTGTTGATGTAATCTGTGTTGTTGAGTCGAGGGCTATGCATGGTTGTGATAATGACATTGTTTGGGTAAAAGTGGTGGCATATGGGCGTATGTGGTGAAAGACCTTATATTGTGTTGTTATGTTTTGGCACACCTGGTATTGTTGAGAGGATTGTCGGGGTATTCGCACGTGAGTTGTCCGTGCTATTGTTATTATTTATAATTGCACACGTGACGTGACAAAGGGCTATATATGTGGTTTGCGCATGTGGTGAGACAAGGTGGGAATATTATTATGCGCGTGCGGCGAGACAAGGCGGGCATTTACTTATTATTGCGCACGTGGAAAGACAAGGTGCGCTATGTAGGGGAATGATTTGTGACGACTTGTGATGGCCTGTAGGCATTGTTATTGACGATATTTGTGTAGTGGTGTGCCAACCTTGTGTGAGTTATAAATTGCACTTTTTATGGCGATTGTTCCCTATGTGACATTCATTGTCTCTACTCTTACTCGTTGACTTGAGTTGTATAGAACACAATTAATCACCCATATTGGTTTAAGAAGATGAATATTGATGTTACGAACCATTTACATGTACTCTCGTTTAATTTCCTTCTATGTGAGAGTTATTCTTTTGGCATATGAGTTGACCGTGCAGGTCTGAGATATTATCACTCACTTGGCACGTGAGTCGTCTGTGTGGTTATGAATTGTAATATGCGCACAAGATGCCAAGTGATTAGGATTCATGAATTGGGACCCGTGAAATGTGACTATGAGATGAAGTACCTCGGGAAAGTCCTTGAACAAATCTTGTGTGAAAGTGGTTGTTCTTATTTAGTTTTTACTTGTTTTCGTTAGTTGGTTTCATGGGACTTAAATTGTATTCAACTTACTCTACGACATTATTACCTATTGTGTCTCGTTGCTAATTGTTGCTTTTAGTTTCCTATTACCAGCATTGTTTCATTATTGTTATCATGCTTTGCTTTATACTGATATTGTGCCCTGTTAGTTTCACGTTTATACTCGTACAAGTTGTTCAATCTAGTATGTGCCTTGACTGTCCCTCGTCACTACTCCACCCAGGTTAGTCTTGATACTTACTGGGTACTACTGTGGTGTATTCATGCTACGCTTTCTGCACATTTTTGTGCTGATTCAGGTGCTTCGGAGTTGGTTGATCACTAGCTAGTTGTTCAGGTTTTGGCTGTGGAGACTCACTATATACCTGTTGTTGTGTCGTCGCTTTCACAAGCCTCAAAGTCACCTTCTGATATTGTACTCGTATTGTCTATTTCTATTCCGGAACAATTGTACTTAGATGATTTTCATAGCAAAGTCGGTAGAGCTTATGACTTGTACTACCGATTTCGGGTATTGTATTGCACTCAGAATTATTGGTTAACTATAGAAATTTTAGTATTATGTGTAATGGTTGTTTCTGGTTAAAATCTGTCTTTGGGTTCATAGGTGATAGGCATATCTAGTCTTAGGACTAGATGCCATCACGACATCCTACAGAGGGAAATTGGGGTCGTGACAATATATAAATAAAAAATTTATTTTAACTCTATTTACATTGTATAATTTTTAGTGAAGGGAATTCAATAGGACCCCCTTAATTCTACATAGCTTCGCCCCCATAAGTGTTAGTCTTTTAGTTAGTATCACATATATAGATTTTCAACTTCTAATATTTTCTATATTTTATTAGATTTGCCTGAATTTTAAGATGATCTAAATCTTTCGTGAAACTTCTTTTCATGTGATTTTAAGTCTACCTCTACCTCTTTTTAACACCTTGAATCATTATATTTTCACATCAAAGAACCGATGCATCTGGAGGCTTACATAACACGTGGCCAACCCTAATCAAACGACATTATCTCGTTTTATCCTCTATATATATGTTGTCACCACCCAATTCCGTCATAGGCCATAATGGCACCTAACACCATTGTTAGGCAATCCAACAATGATCAATCTGGTAATTTCCGTTTTCAATGAGTTTGCTAAGTGAATAATATTCTTCATCTTTAAAAAGATTTGGGAATTTACAGATGTAAAATAATTAAACGAAAACAACTGAGTGTGAATAGTAATCATTAAAGTAAATCAAAAATCATAAGTCTACTAGTGTGTGCCAAGACCTGGTGTCACAAGTATATGAGCATTCTAGTAGAATATACAAAAGAATACTAGTCTACTGTGTGAAAGGAAATAGATAGAAAATATAACAAAAGGAAGACTCTAGATGCTACAGGCCGACTCGGAAGGCAGCTCACCACGAAGTCTCAAAGTGTAAGTCAAGCGTGCACGCCGGACTGATATCCAGATGCACCTACCTCAGATCCTGCACATTTAAGTGCAGAAGTGTAGCGTGAGTACATAAACAACATGTACCCAGCAAGTATCTAGTCTAACCTTGAAGAAGTAGTGATGAGGAGTCGACTTCGACACTTACTATGGGCCAGAAACATAATAATATGAAGTTCTAATTAAGCATGAAATGTACAATGGTAATAGAGCTCAAAGCAGGAGGTAAGTAAACAATCCTTCATTTCAAGTAAGAACCAAATCATTTCTCTCATCTATTCCTTTCACCTTTCAAGTACGTGAAATTATCTAATATAAAAGGGGTTCCAATATATCTAAGCACGATTTATCTGAGGACGTACAACCCGATCCAAATATACATAATAATATATTTTGCTCTATCGGGGGCCGAACAGCCCGAACCATATAATATATCAATAAATCCTGCTAAGGCGAACGACCCGCTCCCATGAGAGTATTGGAAATTTATCATGCTCGCGGAATATATTTGCGAAGAGGTTGAACACAGATTTCTCAATTCATCACAATATTTCTCAATTCCTTTGTAAAAATAATAAATACAACTTGGAACTTTAAAATATTGAAATCCTCAATTTTCACTTTAATCCAACAATTAGTAAGCATAAACAAGCAACGATATCACCGAAATATGGTGTAAGCCATGAATAGTAGCTACGCACGGACTCTCGTCACATCGTGCGTACGTAGCCCCCACAATAGAATTAAATATTGATTTAAGTTCATCTATGGGGTTAATTTCCTCTTACAAGGTTAGAAAAGAGACTTACCTCGTCTCAAGGCCTACTTTTCGGTCCAAGAATGTGCTCACACCCTCAACTCGGTTCCGAATCAATCCAAAACTAATCAAATAGTATATAAGCTAATCAATACACACTCAAAAGTTCGTATTCAAACTATTAAAGGGGTTCCAACCCTAAATGAAAGATTCTTAAAATTCACCCCCGGGCCCACGTGCCCGTATTCTAGAAATTTTTGAAGAAAGTTTTTACCCATAACCCCATGAACTCAAATATATGATTTTTACTAGATTCCATAACTAATTTCATGATTAAATCTCATTTTTATCAAAAACCTAGGTTCTCTGCTAAACTCATGTTTTCCACTAGTTTACATGTTATAATCTACCCATAAGTTATGTATTGACTCATAGTTGGTAGAAATTACTTACCTCAAAGTGTTAGATGAAAATCCCCTCTCTAAGATCTCCAAGAATCGCCCAACAATGAAATAAATGAGCTCAAAATTACTAAGTCCCATTTTAAAAGAGGTTTTACTGCCTCCAGCGATCTCGCACCTGCGGTCGCAGAGCTGCACCTGCGTTGTCGCTTCTGCGGACAATAGTCCGCTTCTGCGGAAGTGCCCAGGCAAGCTGGCTCCGCTTCTGCGGTCCTGCTTATGCGGAGGTTGGGGTGCACCTGCGGATCCTAGGATGCCCTTCCCTAGCCGCTTCTGCGAGCTCACACCTGCGACTGGCCAAGTGCAGGTGCGATTATGACAGCAGCTGGGAGCTCCAGCTTTTGCTCCCAATTTCCAACTTGGTCCGAGCTTCGTCCGGTGAACACTCGGGGCACCCGAGGCCCCGCCAGAACATACCAACAAGTTTGGAATCATAAAACAAACTCGCTCGAACTCCCGGAACGTCCAAAACAACATTAAAACTAAGAATCACACCCCAAAACCAGCTGAATCAAAAATATGAACTTTAAGTTCTTCAATTTACTCCCAAAGCTCCGAAACGTACTTAAACTACTTGGATTAGCACCAAATTTTGCGTACAAGTCTTTAATGATATTACAGAACTATTCTTGGTCTCGGAATTCCATTCGGATCTCGATTTCACCAAAACCGACTCTAAACCAAATTTAAAGAACTTCAAAAACGTTCAAAGAACCAACTTTCAATATTAGGCGTTGAAACGCTCTCGGGTCATCCAAAACCCAATCCGAGCATACGCCCAAGTCGAAAATCATCATACAAACCTATTGGAACCGTCAAATCCCGATTCCGAGGTCGTTTACTCAAAACGTTGATCAAAGTCAAACTTAGACTTTTAAGCCAACTTAGGGAACCAAGTGTTCCGATTTCAACCCGAACCCTTCCAAATCTCAAACTAAACATCCCCGCAAGTCATAAAATAGTAAAAGCATATACAGTGTGTCTTATTTAGGGGAACAGGGTTCTAGAAAGTAAAATAATCGGTCGGGTCGTTACATTTGTGCTACTAGTTTCTTATGACAGATGTCATCATTTATGTTATTATTTAATGTTGCTTGACACGCACACCAATATTATCATCATTTGCATTTCTGTAATCATAAGCCGATTCAGAATTTCAAGATGATGAGTATACTAATATGAAGAGGTGGATCTAGATACATTTGACGGATTTAACTTTAGGATCTTACCATGAAACCACTATAATTCTAAAATTATAGGTTCAAAATTATATCCTTTTTGTAATTTTAATAATTTGTACATATATATCTATATCCTGTGCCAAAAAAATAGTCACCCAAAGTGGAATATGAACCACCAATTTTACTTATAGAGGTGCATTCAATAATGGTTGCATCATATAATCTTTGAGCTTAGTGCACACACATATATTTAAGTAATTTTAAAGAGATATGATGTTGTTATACATGATCTAAGGAGAGGAGCATGAGTTCACGTGTATGCATATTCCCTAACCTAGATACACCCATGTCTGTCGCACTAATCTCATGGATATATTCGGCTTTAGAGGCTTAACGTTTACTTGCATATAGAAGATTATTTATCTTATTGTCGTTACATAATCTAAATAAGGTAGCAATAAAATATTAAAATCACTAATTGCTCACTTTTGGTATATAATAAAAGCACATAAATCATTTCAAGTTCTATATTGGCCTGTTATGAAAAAACAAAATGAGAGTATAATGATTTAAACTTTTGCTAAGTTAAGAAATATTTCGATCCAAATGAGAAAACAGTCAATTAAATCTTGGAGAGAAGAGATATTTTTATTTTAGAGAAAACCAAATTATTTATGTTATTTTAGACTACACTTAAATGCAAGAAGGGGGTTTGGCTTGTGTCTTGCCTGATTCTCGTGTTTTCAAAGAACCTGGTTCTTTGATCTAGTTTATCACACTCAAACGAGAATAATTGAGGAAAGGTAATCAACACAGATATTTTTACGTGGAAAACCTCCTTGCTCAAGTGAATAACAATCACAACCTACTCAGTAGGATTTTCTCCAAAACTCCACTAACTTCAAAGAGCAATCTTTAGGTTACAACTCAATAACCAAGGGAACTACCTCTAGTACCCTAACCCCGACAATCAACCCAATTGTAGCAACTCCTTTCAAAACTAACTCTAGCTTAGAAATAATAATACAACAAAGTCTCAACAGTAACCTATTATAAAACTTCTATGAAAGCAAATAGGTTACAACTCAGAACACAAAACTCAATCTATCAATTAAAGAACTTGAGCAACTTCATATTCAAGAACATGTTCTTCAGTTAATTGAGTTGAATCTTTAGAAGTAGCTTTTGCTTTGCTTTGCTATTATCAGAAGTATTCTCACGATTTCTGTCAATAGAAGTAGTCTTGAATTGTGGCAAAAGGTATTCTTTTATAGGTGCAAGGTTGGCCAAAATTCTTCTTTAATTAATGCTCCAAAACCTAGAATATTTTGGTTAAGAAAATCCTTTACCATTTAGACTAGGTTTCCTTTATTGATTTCAACTTGTATCCTTCTTGCTTCCCACAAGCATTTTCCATATACGCATATTCCTTTTATTACACAAAACCCTCTAATGTGTATTACTTTTTTATCAAGGACATGATTTTTTAGAAATCCTTACTTGCATGGGAAAGTTGGTCGTCAGCGTATGACTTAGTGACTAAAGCTAGCCTGTTGTAAACTTGGTTCTTTTGACATTAAACATTCTTACTTTGTCAAATCTTCACAGCAGTCTTGCATACGCCAGACTAGGCCTTGAAACCTAGTTCTTATCACTTTTTGTTAATCATCAAAATATAGTACTTTCTCAGTTCAACAAATTCCCCCTTCTTGATGATAACAAACCCCTATGTGACTCCATCAACTACATTGCTCCAAGTTCATTAGCTTTCAGCACAAGAACCAGTTTCAGCACACTTCTTTAGTTTGCCCATGTTTGCACAAGTGTAAGGGACTCGTCTTCCATTCATGGCAACCATGTAGATGGCTAGGCATATTTCATTTGTTAGACCTGCAAACAGACAACTCAATATGTCTTCTAGTTATTAGCACAAGCAGTTTTCAAGAACCTAGTTTATAAGCACACACCTAAATTCCCCCTTTTTGCATCATTAAAAAAACCAATATATCAGTAAGCGTAATGAGAGAATGCAATAATATAAAACTCATGGCCGTTGTGGCTACACTAACATGTACATTGCATCAAGAGCATGCATAGATAATCGAAACATACAGTCCAGGCATTTAGAATGAGCCAAAACAGGAAATATCATAGATTTTCATTTGAGAACACTATGTATCACATTAGTACTAAAGGGTCCCAAATCAAATGACGGTGAACAAACACGCCAAACTGTCAATGACACCAAACAACAAAAGAACACAAACACTGGTTATAAAGGGGGTTGAGGACAAGGGACTGACAACAGATCTACTGGGAACCTAAGAGGATTGAGGACCAGGTTCTTGGGTGGAAGAGGGTTATCCGTGAATTAGATCTAGAAGCTTGTCGATTCTTGAAACATAGGTTTCTTGTTCTTTCTTTTCTCCTCTTTCAACCTCCCGTTTTCCTTCCTTAATAAGGCAATCTCTTCTTTAAGATTCTTTTTTTCCTCATTGGCAGCAGTTAATTCCTCAAGTAGGTTGGGAACCATACTTTTTCTCTTGGCTCCAAGTGGTCAGGAAACACAATCACATTCTTCCAGGGTCTCCTCATAAAACAGATCCTTTTTTGTACCCGTTTTAGGACCTCAGAGGGGCACTTTAAAATATTCGAATACCTTAGTCAATAGGTACCCATATGGCAAAGCATGAGTACCCCGTTTCTAATCAGCATTTTAACTTCTGGTTCCGGCGAACGAATAATCATTGAGTCCTCCTCTTTCTGGACAACACATACAAAGAGACCCACCTTACGATAGCAGGCGAGACTAAGCAGAAATACAATTGCAGTTTTCTTTAGGAAGTCCCATAGCTGTGAGGCTTAACAGATAAAGAAAACGGTGGATACTTTTCCGGGTAGAAGGTGACAACCCTAATGAATTGACTACGAAGGAACCTTCGATATCCAATCCCGCGTGGAACCTGCCCTAGGAGCGGTTTTCGAGACAAAAACTGGTCATTCTGTGGATCCGAGATACCGAAGAAGACAGAACTGGCCATCCTTCTCATCCCCCTAAGGAAGTAGAGCGCGCCCAGCCCATAAGGGCCATGCGAACTTGACGTCATCCCCACCTTCCTCCAGTATATCACTGCCAGTCCTTCGTGAGTGCGGCACGCACCCTTTTGTTTGTTTCGGAGCCGCCGCCCCGCCACAGCAGACGGGTTGCTTCCTCTGTCGTCGCCGGAGATGCAGCGCGGTTAGCGTCGGAAAGATCCCTCAACATGGGTGTGCTACTGGTGGAATACATTGCATCAACCTGGGAGCATTAGCCGATCTGGTACATCAATACATGTTCCTATGCCCATTCCAATCTTGTCTAACTTTGCTAACTCCCCCTTCTCAACCCATATCTTGTTCGTTCTGGAAACACGTCTTCCTCTATCCATAAGCCTCTATCGAAGAAGCCAATTAAACAAAATAAAGAAAAGAGACGATGACCTTATGCTTGACACTAGATAGATATCATATTCATGGAATACGATTCACTTTCAAGATGCCTTGGTGGTGAAATGGTAGACATGCGAGACTCAAAATCTCGTGCTAAATAGTGTGGAGGTTCGAGTCCTCTTCAAGGCATAATATTGAACAAGATGAATACAGAGGTTAAACAAGAATCCCACTCTGCTGAGTTCGGCTTTCGGGGCTACCTACTTTAGGGATTATGTAATATATAAAGAAGAACCCTCTTAGGCCTTTTTGTTTAAGGTCTGATCGTCTTTTGAATAGAAGGAAGTGGGAGATCAGAGGTTATTTCGGTAAACCGATGCATGAGCTGAGGCTCCCATGTCCCGCCGACCCCCCGAAAAATACTGCTCGGGTTATCCTGAAGCTGCTAACCTGTCCCCTTCGACTGAACGACGGAATTCTTTCACCGCGCTCTACTTCCTTAGGGGGAACCTGGCCATGTGCTTCAACATCAGATATGGGAGGTTAATTGTTCTATTCTGGAAAAGAACTTCCATAACATCCAAGTCCAGGTAGGTTGCCTCATGCCTCCTTTCAGAACGAGACAGCAAACACTTGTTCACAAACTCAAAGAGTAGTATGTGAACCGACTCCATATTCCCTTTTCCTACATTCCTAGTAGTCAACTTCTCCCTCTTCTAATTGTACTTATTTGTCAAATACATGGAATCCTCCTTTTCCCCCAACTCAGGCCACTCACGCCTCACATAAGTGTCAAAACCCTCAACTAGCACATTCAAAATCTCACCTAGTATTTTTGCATCAAGAACCACATTTACTCTCTCTAACTTTAGTGCTCACTTGGTAATTCTCCATCACTTTGAATTTCATGTAACAATTAAGCATTGTTTCACCATACATTATTGGTAATGGACATAAGAACACATGAGTCCACCCCTGGACTTCCAACTTCTCCAGCAATTCCTTCTTCCCAAACATTACCACCACAGCAGGATCTATCACCCCCTCTTTTAGAATCATCAGCCCAGAAAAGCACTCCTCTCTACCAATGATGCCAATTTTTCTCTGAGTCTTTTTCCCTCTTTTAAAACTGGTTCCTTTCACTTCAAGATCAGAAATTGTAGCTTTTCTTTTATTGGTAGATTTTCCTTTGGCAGTGGTTGTAGAAGATTCAACCTTCTTATTTCCCTTTCCTTGAAGAGTAACCTCCTCGTCCTCTTATGCGTCTTCCTTATCTCCACTCACTAAGTCCACATCTTCAACATCAGACTCATCAATCAGTCTGAACCCTTGTCTTTCTTTTTTCTTTCTCTTATTCTCCTACATAGCTTTCTCAAGAGCTGCTTTGCTTTTTTCTCTCATCACAGGTGTTCTTCCCCCTAAGTTTACAACCCCAGGAGGCAAGACTTCTTTCTTTGCCATAACCTTGACCCTCATGGGAGCAGACTCTCATTCAGCTTGTCACTTCTTCTTCAACCTGCCAATGAGATTCACCAGAGCTTCATCATCACTGTCCTCACTATCTTTCCTTTCAACTTCTGCTTCTTCAACCTTTCCATCTCCTTCCTCTGTACCAGTCCAATCTATAGAGTCGGATTTTTCAGGTTCTTCATTTAAAGAAACCAGTTCTTGAATCGGAGTAGCCTCTTACTCAGTAACAACTTATATAGCAAGTTCTCCCTCACCAACAATAGAAGAACCTGGTTATTGTCCAAGGGCTTCTGGTGTTTCTACTCCAGCGCATATAGCCTTCCCATATTCTCCTATTTCTTTCTCATGTGTCTCCTTGCTTAAACCCTCAACAAGATTTTCACCCTCTTTTACTATACTCACCTAACTCTCTGCCATTACTTCACCTTCATGCTTATCCTTTTCCATAGTAACCGTTTTCTCAGTAGTGACTTTTTTTGCCCGTTCTTCACCAACCTCCTCCATGTGATCAATTTTTGCTTCCCCCTCAATTCGTGGCTCCTCCAAAACTTATTTCTCACTTTTAGGTCCTTCACTCTCTTCTTCATCAGAATAGTCGACTAACTTAGTGACGAGTTTTGGAGCTTTTGGTGGGGAGGGTAGTTCTTGGTTGGATTGGGATTGTGAGGTTGAGGAGATAGGTGCAAGAAGGTTAGGTTTTGTAGTTTCAGTGGTTTTAGATAATACTCTGCTTGGTGAGGTTTCCATAATAATGCAATTGTATGGTTTTCCCATAAAGACGAAGTTGGGGTTTTAGAAATTTGTTGTTGAATTTTTAGGGATTGCAATCAGAATGAGGATAATGAAGAGATAAGAGGAATATATAGGGGTGATTGATAGTTTGATAGCTCTAAGTTTTCCTTTTTAATTGTTACTAATCAGTCTCTAATTGGGGGAAAGGTGTAAACATCAGAACTTTTGAATTTTGAAAAGTGGCAGATTGAGTGAGTTAATTGAGCGGCAGAGACGTGTGCAAGTGGTTTAGGGAACTGGTGATGATTGCACGCGAACTGGAGCTAATTATGATTACCTTGTGATTTGACGATTTTGGAACTTGGTACACTAAATGTTTTCTGGATTTAAGAGACTGATTGACAAAAATGGATGGACCTGGTTTAATGACACGACAGTTTAACGATTAAGCACAACACTCAATTGGAAATGGGGTACATACTTGGATGTCAAACAACCAGGTTCTTTGATGTGTTTCCTCAATGTTGGTTGTGACACATTTTCTAGTCCAGACTGTTGTCTTTAGATTACACATCCATGCCCTAGAGTCCATGTCATGCGTGCATACCTGTTACAGTATAATACTGAGTTAGACATTTTTCAACACATTTACTTACTGAACACATTATTTATCCATAGCCAGTCATTGAAGGAAGTCAAGAGCGTCTTAATCCATTTTGATTAAACCAAACTCCAAGCGGTTCCTTTCAAAGTAATCCCTGCTCAAAGCTTTGGTGAATATATCAGCAATGTGACCTTCAGTTTTGCAAAACTCCATAGTTATGTGCCCCTTTTCAACATTGCGTCTCAAGAAGTGGTGCCTCGCATCAATGTGTTTGGTTCTCTTGTGGTGGACCGGGTTCTTGGATATGTTCATTGCACTTGTATTGTCAGAAAATATGAGCACCTTTTCAATCATCATTCCATAATTTTCCAGTTGTTGCTCGATCCATAGCAACGATGCATAGAATAATACAACAACTACATACTCAGCTTCAGCACTTGACAAGGCTACATAATTTTGTTTCTTAGATGCCAATGAAATTAGACATGATCCCAGAAAGTGAGCCATTCAATATGTACTATTCCTGTCCACCAGGTATCTAGCATAGTCAGCATCTGCATAACCAACCAATTCGAAGGAGTCTCCTATGGATACCAAAGAACCAGGTCTTGAATACCCTTGAGATATCTTAAAATTCTTTTGACGACTTCAAATGTGATTCTTTTGGACTAGATTAGAGCCCTGCACATAACCCCACACTGTACACAATGTCAGGTCTGCTTGATGTCAAGTAGAGTAGGGAACCCATCATACCTATGTACTTCTTTTCATCAACAGGAGTACCAGATTCATCTACATCCAATTTTGTTATTATAGCATTAGGAGTATCAATTGTTTTAGCATTGTCCATATCAAACCTTTTGAGAAACTCCTTGATGTACTTTTGTTGGTGTAGCATAGTTCCTTTCTCTGTCTACTTAAATTGAAGTCCAAGGAAGAAATCTAATTCTCCCATCATGCTCATTTCAAATTCACTTACCATGAGTACAGCAAATCCATTGCAAAGAGATTCACTTGTGGTTCCAAAGATGATGTCATCAACATATATTTGCACTATCAGTAAGTGCCTTCCACTCTTTAATGAGAACAATGTGTTATCAATTTTACCTCGTGAGAACCCATTCTCCAGGAGGAATTTTGACAGTCAATCATACCATGATCTTAGAGCCTGTTTAAGTCATACAATGCCTTGTCCAACTTGTACACATAGTTTGGAAACTCATGACTTTCAAACATTATAGGTTGTTGAACAAACGCTTCTTCCTTCAAGTGTTCATTCAGAAAGTCACTCTTGACATCCATTTGATACAACTTGAAACCCTTGTATGAAGAAAACTCAATAAGCATTCGAATTTCCTCCATCCTGGCCACAAGAGAAAATGTTTAATCGTAGTCAATTGCTTCTTCTTAATTATAACCTTGTAACAACCAAACTTGCTTTATTTCTGGTAATAATTTCTTGATCATCCAGCTTGTTCTTGAACACCCACATGGTTCCAATAATGTTTATGTCTTTTGTGCTGGGAACCAGGTGCCAAACTTTATTTCTTTCAAACTGGTTTAGTTCCTCCTACATGGCCACTATTCAGTCAGCATCTCCAAGGGCCTCTTTTATGTTCTTAGGCTCTACCATGGATATGTATGCTGAGAAGGAAATCATGTTCCTAAATTTTGACCTTGTTACCATTCCGGATTCAACTGGGGCAAGAACATTCGTCAGAGGATGAGAACTTTGATGTTTTTATCCCATGGCATGAGATCATTGATTCCTAGTGTTTTCTTTATGTTTAGTAGAGGAAGCAGGTGCTTCAGGTTCATCTTGATTCTCTTCTACTGTTCCCCCTGTGTATGATACCTTCTGAACCATTTCCAAAGAACCTGGTTCCTGTCCTGCAGCAGCTTCTGGTACTTCATGGTTTGTTTTCTCCTCATGACTTGCAGCTTGGCAAGGCTCACTATCATCAACAACATGTGTACCTTTATCAGCCAAAAGGTTAGATTCATCAAAGATTACATGAATACTTTCTTCAACATATTTTGTTCTTTTGTTATACACCTTATAGCACCTATTTTGTGGAGAGTAACCCAGGAAGACACCCTCATCACTCTTAGCATCAAACTTTCCTAGAGCCTCTTACCCATTATTGTGTACACAACACTTACTTTCAAAGGCTCTTAGGTGGGTTACATTTGGTTTTCTGCTTTTTAGTAACTCGTGGGGGTCTTCTCAATTACTTGCCTAATCATGCATTTATTTATAATGTAACATGCAGTGTTCACAACTTCATCCCAAAAGGTCTTAGGAAGACCACTGCTGAGTAGCATGGTTCTGGCCATGCCCTCTAGAGTTCTGCTTTTCCTTTCAACAATACCATTTTATTGTGGGGTTCTAGGGACAGATAAATTACGATCAATACTATTTTCAGTGCAGAATTCAAGGAAATTAGCATTTTCAAGTTCAGTTCCATGGTCAGATTTAATAATAGCTACATGACTATTCATATTTCTTTGCAGTTTCTTCACAAAAGTTACAAATATATCAAAAAGTTTCATCTTTAGATGCAAGAAATATAGTTTATGTAAGTATAGAATAATCATCAACAATTACAAATACATACCTCTTACCTTATCTATTCTGAACCCTCATTGGTCCACATAAGTCCATGTGAAGTAGTTCCAAAGGTCTAGAGGTACTCACTACCTTTTTATATTTGAATGTCGACCTGACCTACTTACCTTATACACATGCATCACAAACTTTATCTTACTTGAATTTCAACTTGCTCAACACAAGGACTAGGTCCCTTTTAATTAGCTTGTTCAGCATAGAGAAGGTAACATTCCCTAGTCTTTTATGCCACAGGAAGGAATCAGTATCTAGTTCACTAAGGCATGCAAGTTCATTTTCAGGTGCAGACATGATATCAGCTTTGTAAACATTTTTATGCCTTGATCCTTCGGGAATCAGTTTTCTAGAGTTTTCATTTGACAACAAACATACTTTGGAAGTAAAAAGAACCAAGTTCCCTTTGTCACACATCTGAGATACACTTAGCCAATCGTGCTTCAAACCTTTGACACAGTATACATTGTCTATAGCATGAGAGTGGGACTTACCAACCTTACTTATGTCGATGATGTTTTCCTTTTTTCCATTTCCAAAGCCCACTCTCCCTCCTTCATAGGCCCTTAGTGAGAGGAAATTGTTTCTATTTTCGGTCATGTGACGAGAGCAAGCATTATCAACATACCACTAATTTTTGCTTCCTCTCACCTTAGCTTGCAAAATATTCATGGATTAGTTTTAGGAATCCAGACTAGCTTGGGTCCCTTTCTTTGAGTAAAAGGATGAATAACATTCATTTTAGTCCATCCGGGAAATTTATTAACCTTCTGAGAAGGACCAAGTTTCACTGAATTATGTTTCTCAACATATGCAATATTTTTTAGGCCTACTTTAATTTTGGATGGACATGTTTCTTTGAAGTGTCCATTAATTCTACAGTGAGTGCATAGACGATTATCAGGAATGTCTACATACTTGCTATGAGGGTTGTAAGGAGTTTTAACCTTAGTGTGTCCAAGACCCTTTTTATTCATACATCTTGAACGTTATCTGGGAAGACCTGGTCCAGTTTAAGTTCTTTTCTAATTCAAACTTGGCTTTATCGAGGTTTTCTTGAAGTATCCTAGTCTAGGTTTTCTTGAAGTATCCTAGTCTAGGTTTTCAGTTAGTAGTTTGTTATTGGTTTCTTTCAGTTCACTTTCAAGTTTCTCCTGAATGTTAGCGGTTGGATCCTTACCTTTATTTGGTGCACTAAGAAATCTATTTTTTTCAGTTTCTACAGCATCATTTTCATCTTCTAGCACAAGAATTTGGTCCTTGAGGTCCAATACAATGACCTCAAGATCTTCTCTACTTATTTCTAGATCTTTGTGTTCAAGTCTAAGTGATGCATATTCAGTTATCGATTTCTCCTTTGAATCAGAAATCTTTTGATATGCATCAATTATAATAGCTGACAAAAATCGATTTCTTTTTAGAGTAGGTGTGAATGTTGGCTTTGATATCTTGAAAGCTTACCTCGGGCTCTTCTTCCTCATCAGCGTCAGAATTTGAATTTTCCATCAATGCCAGGAGATATTCTGATTCTAAATCACTATGCTCTTTGGCAGTTAGTGACTGATCCTCATCTTCAATTCCATCATTATCATCGTCGTCAGTTGAACATGACTGCATGGCAGCCATGGCCTTTTTCATAATTTTGTCCATTGCTTTATTTGTCATTCTTCGTCCAGGAACCCGATCTTTACCCTGTTGTCTTCCCTTATCGGAATTATTCTTTCTCCACTCAAGTTCCCATAGGGGAAAATCCTTGACGAAGTAGTCTTTCTTTCCACACGTGTAGTAGCCATTAACACTATTATTATTGTTATTGTTATTTTCCTTCACAGTTTTTGATTTTGATGAGCTACCCTTTTTCAAGAAACCACTTTTCCTTATTGCTCTCTGAACGCACGAGTCGGAAGTGCCATATCATATTCTTCAGTGCCATGTTCGTGGGTTATTTTAAGCACCAGGCTCTTAGTCTTGCGAGGTTCAGCACCTTGTCGATCCAGGTGATCCTGATTGAGCCTTAGCTCATAGGTTTCCATATTTCCAATCAGATCATCAAGAGTCACTGTAGTCAGATTCCTTGCTTCAATAATTGCATTTACTTTGTTGTCCCATGAAGAAGGTAGTATGCTCAGAGTTTTCCTCACAATTTTATTGCGGAGAATCACTTCTCCAAGAGATATTAATTCGTTGATAATGGCAGTGATCCTGGTATTGTATCTCCAGAATAGTTTCCCCCTCTTTCACCTTGAATGGTTCATATTTCCTAGTTAGCATGTCAATCTTTGACTGCTTCACTTGAGAGGTTCCTTCATGAGCACATTGCAAGGCATCCCATATAGCTTTTGCATCTCTGCAGGTAGATATCCTATTGTATTCATCAGGGCTAATTTCATAGATTAAAATCTTCTTAGCTTTGGCATTCTTTTGAACTCCTTTGACATCTTCCTCAGAGTATTTTTCTCTTCGCTTTGGTCCAGTAGGGACACCCTTGTCATCAAACAACATTGGGATTTTTGGTTCCTTCTAACAATATCCCAGAGTTTCAAGTCTTCTCCTTCCAAAAAGTCACACATCATTTTCTTCCACCATTCATAATATTTTCCATTGAATAGTGGTGGCCTAACGGTTGATTGTCCTTCTTGAGCATTGTGGTGCAGCCATTGTAGATCCTTTCAAGGTGTTAGCCTCTTATGAAAGAACTTGTTCTGATATCAATTGTTATTTTAGACTACACTTAGACACAAGAAAGGGGGTTGAATTGTGTCTTGCCTGACTTTCGCGTTTTCAAAGAATTTGGTTATTTGAACTAGTTTAGCACACTCAAACGAGAATAATTGCGGAAAAATAATCAACACAGAGGTTTTTACGTGAAAAATCTCCTTGCTCAAGGGAGTAAAAACCACTACCTACCAAGTATGATTTTCTCCAAAACTCCACTAACTTTAAAGAGCAGTTTTTTGGTTATAATTCAATAACGTAGGGAAGCACCTCCAACACCCTAACCCTAACAATCAACACAATTGTAGCAGCTCCTTTCTAAACTAACTCTAGCTTAGAAAGTGTAACACAACAAAGTCTCAACAATAACCTATTACAAAACTTCTATGAAAGCAAATAGGTTACGACTCATAACATAAAACCCAACCTACCAACTAAAGAACTTGAGCATCTTCATCTTCAAGAACCCGTTCTTAAGCTGATTGAGTTGAATCTTCAGAAGTACCTTGTTGTTTTGCTTTGCTATTGTCAGAAGTATTCTCACGATTTCTCTCGATTGTAGTAGTCTTGGGTTGTGGCAAAAGATCTTCTTTTATAGGTGCAAAGTTGGCCGAAATTCTTCTTTAATTAATGCTCCAAAACCTAGAATATTTTATTTACGAAAATCCTTGGGACTAGGTTTCCTTACTTGATTCCAACTTGCACCCTTCTTGCTTCCCACAAGTATATTGCATATACGCATATTCCTTTTATTACATAAAATCCTCCAACATGTATTCCTTTTTTAACACGGACAAGATCTTCTAAAAATCTTTACTTGCATGGGAAAACTGGTCTTCCGCGTCTGACTTGGTGACTTCAACTAGCCTGGTGTAAACTTGGTTCTTTTGACATTCAACATTCGTACTTTGTCACATCTTCACAATAGTCTTGCATACGTCAACCTAGACACTGAAATCTGGTTCTTATTACAATTTGTTAATCATCAAAACGCAGTACTTTCTTAGTTCTAACACTTTGTTATCAACACATGAGCAACAAAACAAAAATTCTTTTATCAATTATTTCAGTAGACACAAATCAATTCTTTTTCAAAATCGTATCCAGATACACTCATATGTTCCAACGAATAAACCAAAACAAAAAAGTAACCAAAAATAGAACTGTTTGTAGTAACTCAATTGCCACATTATTTTAAAACGACAAAGATACTTGCATCATGCAGTTGAGCCCTGAGCTTTCTAGGAAGCTGCAATCAGATTATATAAATTTATTACTATTCTCTACCAATATAATAAGATAATACTAGTATTTTAAATTAAAATAATTGTATTAATGCACAATACTATATACTTTAAAAGTTTTTATTCTCTTTTCATTCTTAATTTGTAAATAAATTTTTGTGTTTTCGTTGTTATTATCAAAATTACTGAGAGGAACAACTTATTCTAATTAAATATTTTATTGTACTCAATTATTTTATTCATAAAGTTGAGATGCTTAAATTCTTATTTTATAACTCAATCAAAATATTATTATATATATATATATATAATAATAATAATAATAATAATAATAACAATAATAACAATAATAATAATAATTTAGATAATACTAGTATTTTTCATACTTAATCAAAAAAATTTAGATTCGTAGAAATAAAGTATATTAGTAATAGAGAATGATTTATTGGAAGTGGATGTTTTTAATATTCGGTATAAATTCAAATTAATTAAATCCCAAAGTAAGTACGAAATAAAAATAAAAAAAGATATTATTCTTCCACCTGGCACTCACACTCTGATAACACCTCTTTAGCCAAACTCCGAGTATCTGTCTTTCCTCTCTCTCTTAGTCCTTCATTTTCTTTTAAATTTCACTAATTACCATAGCTAGCTCTCTATTTTCAACCACAATTCCACCTCAATTGCTCTTAAGCCCTTCAAAACAAAACAAAAAATCCCCCTTTTTCAACATTTTGGCCTCAAAAACCCTAATTTCATGAAATACACAAATTTGCCAAATACCCCTTTTCTGATTTTGTAATTGAGCTTGAAGGTGTTTAATTGAAGGATATTGTGAATTGGGATTTTATGAGAATCTTCTTAATTCCTCCACAAAGATTGTTCCTTTGACCGTTAAATTTAAGACCCACTTTTCCCAATTTATATTTATAATTGAACTGAAACGCATGAATTGAAGCTCAATTTGGGAGTTGTGTAGTTTTGGTTTCCTAGTTTTTATTTATATTGAGAAGTGTTTTTTTTAAAAGGATTAAAAGATGGAGAATTACGAGCTGGTGAAAGAAATAGGGTCTGGGAATTTTGGAGTGGCAAGGCTCATGAGGCACAAGCAAACCAAAGAGCTGGTGGCTATGAAATATATTGAGAGGGGACACAAGGTTTGCATAATCTATTGTTTCTTCTATCATCAAATCTTTTATTTAGACCAAACTTCTGTTGAGTTGCTTCAATGTCAAGTATCTCATTTCTAATTACTACTGTAGTGCCTGTTGATTGCACACGGAGTTTTACATGTTAATTTTGACTTATATTGAGATTAGTTTTAATGGAAGAACGTATTAAAGTAATGGTTGAGAAGATACTTTGATAGAGAAGGCATTATATCAAAGTTCAAAATTCTGAACGGTATGATTACTTGAAAGATTCAAGATTGTATTGAAATGAAATACTGTCAAATGTTATGGGACATCTGAAATGAAAGAGTGTCGTATAAATTTGGCTAGAGGATGTCTGATTTGTGTATATTCCCAAAAATCATTTGTACAATTGTGATTAATCAGGTCACGTGCTCTCTTCAGTTTCTTGTGCTCCTGTATATCTGCAGCACATGAATATATTTTTATATTATGATCCTCGTATCATTTTAATAAATCTGAGGTGGTTCTTGACTGTAGATTGATGAGAATGTCGCAAGGGAGATCATAAATCATAAATCGCTTCGCCATCCAAACATAATTCGGTTCAAGGAGGCAAGTATATCTCTTTATTTCTCGTCACGCTATTTGCTTTTATTGTGATTAGCTTTGAAAATGGCAGGAAACTGTTAAGAACATAGCTAATCTAATTATTGTGTTATTGTTCCCGAGTTGCAGGTGGTATTAACCCCCACTCATCTTGCTATTGTAATGGAATATGCAGCTGGTGGAGAGCTGTTTGAGCGCATTTGCAATGCCGGAAGGTTCAGTGAAGATGAGGTATAGTTATCTTTTTTTTAACTGCCTATAGCCAATTCTCACGTAGACCAAACATATGAAGTATAAAAAACATTGTAAAGGAGGTCTTTTGTTCGTGCCTGCGAATTTAAAGGCCTTTCTATCCTGCCTTTAAATGCTTTTGTTCATTGGTTTTTTCTGCTGGCATTTTCAGGCTAGATATTTCTTCCAGCAGCTTATTTCAGGAGTCTGCTACTGTCACAACATGGTGAGCAACTTTTGAGTTGAAAAGGTTTGACTTGTAATAAATGTACATGAATGTAAGTTTTGATTCATCTTGTGAATGTGCCCTTGATCCATGTGCTTTTTCTTTGTTTGTTGCAAATGTCTGCCTTTTTCAACTAAAGAATTTGTTTCCTTGAAACTTGTCTTGGTTCTGCAGCAAATATGCCATCGAGATTTAAAACTGGAGAATACTCTACTGGATGGTAGTCCAGCGCCACGCTTGAAGATTTGTGATTTTGGATACTCAAAGGTCTGATGATGTTCTGGTGATTTAAGAAAATTTATATGCTCGCCCTCCCTCCCCACCCATCCCCCCTCAAACGCAAAAATTAAGGGGGAGAAGAAAAGGCTAATATGTGCAGGGTATTTTTTCTTCCAATCGCAGTCGTCTCTGCTGCATTCGAGACCAAAATCAACTGTTGGAACTCCCGCTTATATTGCGCCCGAAGTTCTATCTAGAAGAGAATATGACGGCAAGGTACATCTGTAACTGCTTGTATTAAATTTTACATTTGTTGGAGTGGCAACACATTATTGATTCTCTGGCATTCATTGGATCCATAGCTGCCTTTGTGACAGTAGGAGCAATTTTTAAATAGTAAGTAATCTGGAAAGCATTGTAAGTGACGGCAGTAAGACCTGTTAATTTTTCTGGTGCTGATTCCACAATTAATTCTCTGTTTTGTGCGCTCCTTTCTTTCCCTAAAGAGCAAAATGTATAACTGCACTTGACCTTTAACCTGGTTAACCTGTGATTGTGATTGTGATTGTTTCAGCTGGCTGATGTTTGGTCATGTGGAGTGACACTTTATGTAATGCTGGTTGGTGCGTACCCTTTTGAAGACCAGGAGGATCCGAAGAACTTCAGGAAAACTATCCAAGTGAGTTCGTCTACAAGTTTTCATGAATTAAAGGCCTTTCAGAGCTTTCGTAAATAATAGAATTGGTTTTCGTCTTTTTAAATTTCTGCTCGTGTATCTTTACAGCGAATAATGTCAGTGCAGTATAAGATTCCCGACTATGTTCACATATCACAGGACTGTAGGCACCTTCTCTCTCGCATATTTGTTGCCAATCCAGCAAGAGTATGCTCTCTCTCCCTCTCTCGGTTATCTATCCTAATAAAAGTTTGCTTGAATTGCTTCTGAGATTAGTCCTGGGTGCATTTGAGGGCTAACGCTCTGGTGCAGGTGTAACTTATTTAATACATCATTTCCCAATGGGCGTCTATACATTCTGTTTTTTGCTCCCTCTTCATCTTCTGTGCAGCATGTGCTTTTGACAGATGGCCTCCAGTGAGGTCATCAATGTGACAATCTAGTCAAATTCTTCACCGTAATATGGCATCAAATTATCCTTTGAAGCAGTAACTTATCCAAATATCGATCAGTCTTTGAGGTTAACCTAAACATCTATAAGCTGTTTTTTTTTTTTGCTGAAATGGAACTTCATAGTAGTTCTTGCTAATCCACCAACCTGGTAGGGACTTGATAGTGCTACTGTAGAGGATATGTAAAGTGGATGTTCCATGGTTCTCGCTAAGGCACAGCGTTCTCTGATCCTTTAATTTATACTATCTGGAAACTATCACAGTTGCTTGTGATGTTCAATCGATAAAAACCAGACGTATTTGTTCTGTCGACTCCAACTAATTTGGGATCGAAGTGCAGTACTCTTCATTTGGTCTTTTAAACAGTTGCAGTAGTTAGGTGTCTGCTATTGTCTAGTATGGTGAGCTTATCCAAGGAGGATGAATCCTATTGCTGTTTTCTTTATTCTGCTCCATTTTTGGAAGCTTGGGCTATTGCTTTTTTAGTTTTTTTTTTTTGTCGAATACTACTGTAGTGATGATTCCTCGTCAAATATCTTCCAAAGGGTAAGAGTATCAGAATCATCCAGAGAATAGATCCAAATGGATTTATTTTATGTTTGTGCTTTTGTGATGCTTGTGTTATAAGGGCAGTTATCACTTGCAGTTTACCCTCCAAATTTCCTGGGTCTTCGGATGAGGCATTGTGTTATATATGATCTCTCTGCTTTATCATTATGTCTTCAATTTTTTAACATTAAGAAGAATGATTAATTCATCAAAATCATCTGCTACTCATTTAAGCTTGCACCTTTGCATTTGTTTGATCGAATTTTATAGATAATATAACCATATCGGAGAAAAGAAAGCAGACAACCAAAACAAGTCTGAATTAGAATATAATGTTGCTTCTCTGAATAAGGACATTTCTTTTGCAGAGAATCACCATCAAAGAAATCAAAACCCACCCGTGGTTTTTGAAGAATTTGCCTAGGGAATTAACAGAAGCAGCACAGCTTGCTTATTACAGAAAAGAAAATCCAACTTTTTCCCTTCAGAGCGCGGAGATGATAATGAAAATAGTGGAAGAGGCAAAGACCCCTGCTCCAGCTTCCCGTTCAACTGGAGGTTTTGGCTGGGTAGGTGAAGAGGAGGAAGAAGAATTGAACGAAGACGATGTCGAAGAAGATGAAGAAGAAGAAGAAGATGAATATGAAAAGCAAGTGAAGCAGGTACATGAAAGCGGAGAATTTCATGTCATCTAAGGTTTAAATTATCTTTGTTGCTTGTAGAAAGCTATATAGCTTTTTAAGTATTGCCGTTTCATGGTTGTGTAAAAATTGGTTCTTTTCATGTTGTGTGTGATTTAAGGATGTTTGTAAATTTCTGGTGTTTTGGTCAGGAGGCTTGATATACTGAAGTTGGTAGTCAAAGGAGTTGAATTATACAGACTTTGGTCATTTTATGTAATGATTGCTTTCTCAGTGATTTCTGTATGAATAAGAAAGTTTGATTTATATTTGGTCATCAATGATCATATATTTGTGTTAATAATAGCTTCAAAGATTTCTTTTAGAGTCAATTTCTGCTCTATCCAACACTTCATTTTCCCCAAAATTTATATTCTCAACAAGTTGCTGTATATTTATTCAAAAACAAATTCCTTTCAGCGGAAAAACATCAATTTATATGGACGAATTTCTCTCCAACGAACCCACGTGAAAATAATGTTATAATGGTTGATATGTCGTGTAGAGTTGTCCCACCCTAGTCCTAGTCAAAAAGAATCCTAAATAGGTGTTTAGATTGTTTGGATCCGGATAAAGAAAATTCAAAGAGAGTATTTTATAAACGGTTGAAAAAGAAGCTATTATTTTCACAGAATTTTCATTATTTCAACATTTTCGTACTTGAAAATACTTATGACCAAATCAATATTTGTATACCGAACTTCACTATTTGATTATATTGAATACTCTCTTTGACCAAAGTTATGCTTACTATTTACATGAACTTAAAATGTCAGCCACTTCGCTGTCTTAGACTTACGCAACAGGCGCATTCAGGATTTGGGGTTTCCGGGTGTCAAGCATAAGGAAAAGATGGACCTTTGCTACTGGCATCTTAGAGATTTTTATTTTGTGGGTGGCACTTTAAATATATATATTATTTCTTATACATATTTACATATATACTTAGGACCCGTTTGGCAATGAGTTTTGCCAAAATAAATTTGGGATTTATTTGACAAACTCATGTTTGGCGTATAAATTTTGCCCACATTTTGACAAAATCCCAAATCTCAAACTTCAAATCCCAAAATCACCCCAATTGCTTATTTTGGCCAAAACTTGGGAATTTTATACATATTTCTCCAAAATAAAGTTGGGAAATATGTTTTGAAAACGTACGTCCAAATATATTTTTATATTAAAACCAAACTTCACTCAAATCAGATTTTTCAAAATAAATCTGAGAATCTATAATCAAACGAGAGTTTTCGCTGAAACTTACGGATGGCGTACCACCTCGAATGATATACATATATCTGCCCTTGTGCAACAGTACCATTGTAGGCATTTAAATTTTATTGAATTTAAATTCAATAAAATAATTTGAGCTATATTTTGAGTTCAAAATATTTTAGTCCAAATAAATAATACGGGATAATATAATTGAATTATTTATAAATTCCAACATATATGGATTAAATAAATAAATCTTAATCCCTTGGGCTAACCCATTTAATTGTGCTACAAATGATGAGCCCACTTTATTAAGCCCAAGATTTTATCTTCCTAGAGGCCCAAATTGATGCCCACGTGTCAAATGACGTGGCACGCCACGTCAAATGGAAGAGCCAATAGGACCATGCCACATGTCAAAATGATAAAGCATGTCAAGTCACATTAAAAGGCCAATGAAATCGCGCCAGTGACATGTTTTGGCCAATCAAATACGGTCATGTCATACTTCAATTTGATTGGTCGGAAAGAGTTTGTTCTTATCACAACTCCTCCCTTCCACAACTATAAATAGGGGTCTTCATAACCCAGAAAAGGGACCAGAAGTTATAACAAAAAGCAAGAGAGAGCTCGTGGATCAAACGCCGTAAATTTCTCTACAAGCTTCAAGCTTCAAGCAATCAAGTTCAAGTTCAAGAAATCAAGTTCCAGCTCAAGAACGAAGAATAAATCAAGTTCAAGGAGTACGAGTTCAAATCAAAGTTCGTGCTAGTTGAATTCAAGATCATCGTTCGTGGAAACAAATATAGATTCAAGATCAAGCTCAAAGGCCCTTGAATTTATACTAGAAAAGTAGAATCAGAGGATTCATAGAGATTGTACACTCAAATTACTTGAAACCAAATACTACGATTGTTGCAATATCTTTCGATCTTGATTTTATTTTCTCGACGCAATTTATTGTCTACAAATTCTGGCACGCCCAGTGGGACAATCTCTGCCTCTCATCTCAATTTTTCAAACACCAAAGTTCAAGACAACGAAATTTCTTCCAAGAAAATCAACTCCAGTTCAACTTCCGCCAAGGCTGCTAATTCCAGGTTTTATGCTGATGTGGAAAACATACTCGAAGTTACCTTTGGAAGCTTTGGACCAGTTACGAGGAACAAAGCAAGCTCGTTAGGACAACAAGCACCCCAAGTGTCGTCCGTATCTACCCCTGTTTTCGAATCTTCATCCTCAAAAGGATCAAGATCTTCCACAAATGCACCCGAAGGAGGAAGCGATGTTGCTGAA
Source organism: Nicotiana paniculata (assembly GCA_005239505.1). Lineage (NCBI taxonomy): Eukaryota > Viridiplantae > Streptophyta > Magnoliopsida > Solanales > Solanaceae > Nicotiana > Nicotiana paniculata. The sequence continues at coordinate 814 of ML353746.1, read as the reverse complement.
AAGATCAAGAAAACTCTTGCTCTGCTTGACCTCTCTGGATCCAAGCACTCTACTGTGAAGGAAGATGATGACGCTTCAAGTGATGGATCTTCCCCACTCACATCACATAGCGTTAGCCAATCAAGGATCAATCTGTGTGAAAATCCGTGCTACTCTCCATCGTCCATGACAATCATGCAAGCCATGGTAACAAACACTTCATCTGTGGAGGAGCAGTTGGCAAACTTGACGGAAGCAATCGCTGGCTTGACCAAGTGCATGCAAAATCAAGATGCTAGAATCGACAAGCTAACAGATAGGGTGGGAATATTGATGGAAGAAGAATCCACCCATGCACCTGGCAAACTCTCAGAAGTCCAAGAGATTGATGCTCCCCCACGACAAGTTGTATCCACTAAGGAAATTTCAGTCTCTTCGGAAGGGATGATTCCAATCAATCAACTAAAGGAGTTTATTGAAGGGACTATAAAAAATAAATATGAAATGGCTTCCAAGTCCTCCTATACCTATGAAAAGCCGTACACTTCAAGGATCGATATGTTANTCGAGGCTGGATCTGTTGATAGCTGGGATCAACTAGAGCAAGAATTCCTCAATCGCTTTTATAGCACAAGACGTACTATGAGTATGATAGAACTCACAAGTACTCGTCAACGGAAGAGTGAACCAGTTATCGACTTTATCAATCGTTGGAGGTATGCAAGCCTCAACTGTAAAGACAGTCTTAGTGAAGCTTCTGGCATAGATGAATAATTACTGGAGAACTACAAGGTTGAAGACGGCCAACCTGAGGATGACGAAGGTTGGACGCTGG
>ML353744.1:0-15317 GCA_005239505.1 Nicotiana paniculata | reverse complement strand
GAACTAAAAAACTTCAGCATATTTGTGCTGAGGTTTTTGGAAAAAGTCATGACAAAACTATTGGATCCAGGAGAAAACTTCAGCATCTGAAGAGCTGAAGTATTAGCAAATGATCTAAAAAATTTCAGCATATTGTGCTGAGCTTTTTGGAAAAGATCATGACAAAACTATTGTATCTAGGAGAAAACTTCAGCATCTGAAGAGCTGAAGTATTAGCAAATGATCTAAAAAACTTCAGCACAAGATGCTTAAGTTTTTCTTTGAATGTTTTTCTACGCTTTTTTTAAATTATTTTTCTATAAAGTCAAAAAATACCTTAATTAAAGAAAAACTTCAGCATTCATGCTGAAGTGTTTGGAAAATGAACTTAACAACGTCAGAATATATGCTGAAATTTTTGAAAAAACTCATCAAAAAACTATAGAACACAGTACATAACTTAAGCATATTATTAGTGCTGAAGTTTAGCCAAAAAGAAAAAATTGTTTAGCAAATAAACCAAAAACTTTAGCAAAAACTACAACATGTTATGCAGTCCAAAACTTCATCATTGAAATTCTCAGGTATCATGAACATCAATCTGATTCGAAAACTTACAATTTGAATTTTTGAATTTGAGTCTGGTTCAAATATCTGGTTTGGGAGAGGAGATCTGAGAAGAGACGGAGTGATGGAGGAGGATCAGTGAAGTGTTTTGTGCGTGATTCAAATCGTAAAGTGTTTTTATATGTTTTGTCAGGGGTAGAATGGTCATATTAGTGCGGATTTTTTGTCAGCTGGCTACCGAATCAATAACTTTTAAAAATAAGGTATAGGTTAAAAGGTGATTGATATGTAAGGTATGGCTGCAAATCGCCCAATTGAATGCATACCTTGTGGGAGGAGAGACAAGACTTTGACATAAATATAGAACTAATACGTTAAAACTTTTTTCCCTAGATGATCATTATGGAAGAGTTGCAAAATATTGTTCGAACTCATAGTTATAAGATGACTAGAAAAAACACTCCAACAACGAAAAAGAAAAAAAAAACTGAGCTAAATCTGGCACGAGAGAAACAAAATTTTTGTAGTGCTTCCTTTTTCAAAAAGCCACAAACACATACTTGTCCTGGTAATTAACCTCCAGAAAATTGGTCTTTAGTCGGAAACACCCATGTCTAACACAAGAAGTCAAAAAGCAATTGTGACAACCTCATATATCTATCCCCCATTGTCCCACGTACCTGGGTGGCCAGGCAACTATGCCGACAAACAATATACAATCTCCCCTCATTTCTATGGTAAACAAACGAGCGTTGTAAGTTAGTCAAAGTAACTATGACCTTTAGCAACATATAATTGATACATTTGATCACTTTTGCTACCAAGTCTCTACAAAATGCTGGACCTTTTTGCAACAAAGTTGAGCAAGTTTTCTAAAATATTGAAATGAATGACTATTGTTAGATAAGTACAGCTTAAAGGTTCATGGGACCGGGACAGGAAAATAAGGGTAGATCAGAAATTCTAATAAGGAGATTCAAAATAATGCAAGAATATTACATATGTGATACAACTCTACTACTTAAAATAATTTTCGATTCACATTTTTTGCGACATTAAAGGGATTCAACTGAACCTCCTTTGAACCACGTAGCTCCGCCCTTAGAAGTGGCAAATGGACGAATATTTTTTATCAAGATATGAATCAAACATTATATGCATTCATCCATGTTAAACTTCTTCAAAAAGCCACAAACACACGCTATGATTAATTATGCTTTAAGGGGTAAGTCCCTATAAAACAAGGAGCACTAAGCATCACCAAGTCTCTCTTCAACAACCAAACGACTGCCCAATATCCTCCCTTGATTGCTTCATATTATGTCAACAATGAAACATTCCAAAGCTTTTTCATCACTGAGAACAATTTGGTCCTTTTGGTTCCTTCTAGTAATATTGTCTAATAAAATACAGTCCCAAGAACCAAATGTGACTCCACCAGCTGCAGGTTTACTTTGCATAAGTGATTGTGCTACATGTCCTGTTATTTGTTCATCACCACCTTCACCATTGGATGTCAAGCCGCTACCATCATCACCACCACCACAGCGGCCCCTCGTTCTCCAGCCATCGCCACCGGAGTCGCATTGTTCTGATGCATCACCACCACCTTCACCGTCTAACATTTTGTCGGTTGGTGCTACTACTACTCCGCCACCTCCCTCTTATAATTACTCCAACTTTTCAGCAACTCTGGCGCCACCAGCTAAGGGACAGAAGAATTACACTTATCCTTACTACGACTTCTATGTTATTTCCAAAGGGGATTCTCTTCAACTTCACAGCTCTATTGTTCTTGTTTTTTTGGTGTTCTTCCATTCTTGTTGGTGAGTAGTTTAGACAGATTCTTGAAATCAAAAATCAAAATGGTTTCTTTGTTTTTGCATCCTAGGATACTAAAACAATGTTTTCGATTGATACCATTAGCTGTATCAACATCATTTTCATGAATTCAGCTTCTAGTTTCGTACCGGATAATACACAGTTTTGTACATTTTTTTTCTTGACCTCTTTCTTGCCAGTCTTGAATCCCCATTTGATTGAAGTTGGGAATGAATGATTTTTTGCCCTGTGAACATAAGTAACATCTGCTCAGATTTATGTATGGATACCTATCCAGTTGATTGATTCTGTGCCAAGTTGTTTGTCATGCATTTACGGTTCAAGTAAAAAATTTCTAGTGGTTCAGCTTGACCTTGATTTCTCACTTCATCTAATAAAGTTTAAGGTGATCTGCACTCAGATTCTTCTTCAATTTAGCTTAAGAATGTTGTTCTGCTTCTAACTTATTTTATCACTTAAATACCATTTCCATAGGAAAATCAAATAAATCCAACCATACATACGAGATTGGGAGAAATTTTAATTAGGGATTTAGGTGACAGAGAAGAGAAAAGAAACGACTGCTGTGGGCTGAATTGAGAATTGATAAATTAGGGATTTAGGTTTTAAATACTAATTTATATACATAGGGGTGGAAGTGTAAATATATTTACGGGTTAATGATTTATCCGATAAGAAGATTGAGTAATCCGCACCAAAACCGTTAAACCGTTAATTATAAAATTTCAATATATTCACTTATTACTATCCGATAATCCACTACCAATAAGCCAATAAACTATTTTTACAGTTCGGTTAAAAGTCACGATTCGATTTTGAATAGCCTAATCAAGGCTATTCATCAGGTTCCGTTCATTGGGGCTTCTCCAATAACAATCTCTCTCTCATTTCATTATTTTACTTACATCACAGTTACCATAATATTGCTCTTCGTCAACAGAGATCTAAATGCTTTGGTCTAATCAAACTGCTTGTCGCCTAACATATAAAGTTAATTTCTTAATATATTTGTCAAATTTTAGGTTGAATAATTTGGCGCCCATCGTGGGATCTATCAACTGTGCATTTATTCCAAAGCGTCACTAATCCTTTCTTAATTTGTTTAATTGTCACTTGCTATCGTGTAGGAGGTCACATGTTCATTTGGATCGATATTTCCATTATACTTATGGATTTTGGGCATAAGGAACTTCTCAGGGATCGGCTTCAGTGCTGCGCTCGAAGGGAAAGGCTTTTGGACAAACTTCTAGAAATCCAGGCCTTTCAGTATCGGTGGTGCTCCTGGGATTTGATCAACCATGGAGTTATAGTTTCTACCTTCTTGTCATTAGCTTTGATTTTCTTTTCTCCCGATTCTACCTGTTTTGTCAATTCCTCTAGCATCTTTATTATCTCGGGGTTGGTCCCGGATTCAGCTTCACTCGGCCTTAGTGTGACTGGTTCATTTCTGCGAGTGTTTTTCCGGGATGATTCGGGCTCAACTATACTATGGACGCGGTTTTGGTTCTGCAACTGAGCTATCGTTGCCTGTTAAGCCTGTAACAGTTCGAAGATAACCCGCAAGTTGATCCCATCACCTTCATCGCCGTGCGTATCCCTGGCTCCCCTGCGAACGTTGTTTTCCAGATTGGTGGGCAAGTTAGCGTAGATGGCCCCATGAAAATTGGCATCGATTGGATTTGCGACCGGGACCCTGTTGGGCCAGCAGAGTGAACTTCGTTACTAGGAACTATATTGTTGTTCTCGTTGTGGTTGCAAGATTCAGAATCAACATTTAGGTGAGTAGATTGAGAGTTTGACATCTTTTAAGTTTTCCTGAAATTAAGATCTCAAAAAACAAGAGTAAAGTAGAGTGTGTTGTTGAAATTTATATCAAATAGTCGTTATTATCCTTAGCCCACGGTGGGCGCCAAACGGTTTGCCCTAAAAAATGGATAACAATTGAATTTATGTGATTTTAAGGATATGCAGAATAATTCAATACAAATGATAAACTGCGTTAGATAATACATATAAAAAAGCGTGATAAGGTGTCAAACCAACTATGAGGGGTGAATCCAGACTCAATAATAGCCTTAATAAAATGCCTACCTTCGATTTTGGACTCACAATAATGAAACACTGATGAACAAAAAATAAGAACTTTGAATAACAGAGAAGATGAAAGTATATTGCTTTGGTATGTGTGTTACAATGAATTGATGAATAGTCAGACTCCCCTTTATATAGTAGGGGAGTTTTACCCTAAGCACAGTCCTATAAAAGGTAAATTCTTCCATTTTATTAATCCTTGATCTTTTTTCAGTGTGTGTCGAGATTCAAGCCGTGATATCCGGCTGGGCACGGATATCACGGCCCTCTGTTAGTCGTGCTCGATTGTTTGATAACGTTCTCCGAAGTTTAGGGGATCGAATCGGTCTTGGGGGCATGACTCTGATCACTCGAGGACAGATGTTTGCCGAACCTCGATTTGAGGAGCTTCTTGCCTCGATTATGACTCCTCACATTTGCATTTCTGTTCCGTTTACTTTATCGAGAATCAAGGCGTCCAAAGGGATCTATTTTACCTATATACAATTTTTTCACTACCTTAAGTAGAATTTTAATTACCTTAAGTAACATTTTCTAGTTTTCATGAAAATGTTCCTCCCAAATATCAACTAGTTTGATGGCTTAATCACTTTTAGTCGTGGCTTATTTGCTCACTTTGATTTGGAGGAGTAATTATCTAGTGTGAGAGATTTCATGTAATCTTTTTTGAACGCAACACATGGATATATTATATTACTTAGAATAGAATAAAACTACCTAGGCATCGTAGATGTTTTTAGGGCATTACTATTGCCCATTGTTGCCAAATAGTTACAAACATTAGTAGAAATACTCCTAAAACTATTACAAATTCCATGGTTGTTCTTGATCACTTCTTGTTCGACAAAAAAGGGTGGACATGCATGGTAATAACACTTTGTTGATGGTGGGCTCTTGATAGCTTGCTTGGCCAGTATATGTGCCACCTCATTTCCTTCACTGAAATTATGCTTCAGGTGTGTGAGCTTCAGTTGGTGCATTAACCATCTGCATTCAGACACAATATTAGAGAAGTTACAACTATCCTCATATATAAGTTTGATGACATCCGTACAGTCAGTTTCAATTTCCAGGTTTAGGAAGTTCATTTCTTTTGCTATCTTTAGTCCTTCTAGCAATGCCATCAGCTCTGCATGTGTAGGAGAAATTTCCTGGCTTGCTTTGTGGTATCCCACAATCCAATCCCCATTACTATTTCGGAATGCTCCACCAAGCCCAGCTGCATTATTGTTACTAGAAAAAGCACCATCAAAATTTACCTTCATCAAACCTTTAGGATGTTTGTTCCAACTAATCTCGATTGTGATAATTTTTTTCAAGAAAGGATTTTTTTTGCTGTGAAAAAATTGAACTCCCGAGATGGATGGATAATTTTCTCTATTTCCATATAGTTGTTAAGATTGTTCATATTATTATTATTTCTGTTTTTCCATAGTTCCCATATGGAGAAGGAAAATAGGGTAGTCCACTTTATATGGAGGTTACAGTTTTGGATAAAGATATCCCTCAAGTTTACTAGCCAATTTGTGTCAGTAATAATGTTTATGGAGGGAAGGCCCATTTTTTTCCAGAGACGATTAGAGACTGGACAATTAATAAAAATGTGTTCGATATCCTCTACCCCAGATTTGCAAATGGTACTGGTAGCATCAATATTGATACCTATTTTGGCTAAATAGGCTCGGCAAGGAATACGATTGTGCATGCATTTCCAAAAGAAGAACTTTATTTTATTTGGGCAATGGAGGTTCCAAATCCACTCAAAAGAGTTGGAAGTTTGAATATCTTCAGAAAGGAGTTTATAGCAAGATTTGGTGAAAAAAAGACCATTTGAGTTGAGGCACGAGCTAATTTTATCAATATTTGATCCCTCACTAGGGACGGGGGTAATGGTAAGATTGTTAAGGATGTCACTAGGCAAATGTGATGACCCAAAAGGTCATCCCGTATTTTTCTAGCTAATTCTATGTTCCGAGGTCGTGAAAACCTCCTTCTATCTCACCTCGATTTGCGTGTGCAGCCCAAGCGTGTAGCCGGAAAACCTTTATGTGAAAATTGATAAAAATGATAATTTTATATTAGAAATTTGAATAAAGTTGACTTTGGTCAACGTCTTTGGTAAACGGATACGGACCCGTGATTTGACGGTCCCAGAGGGTCCGTAGGAAAATATAGGACTTGGGTGTATGCCCGGAATCGAATTTCGAGGTCCCAAGTCCGAGAAATGAATTTCTAAAGAAAATTATTTTCTGAAAAAGATAAAAGTTTTTGAAAATGAAATGTTATGTGAAAACTGTTGTATCGGGCCCGTATCTTGGTTCCGGAGCCCGAAACAGTTTTAATATGTTTTATATGTATTATTTGTGAAATTTGGAAATAAACGGACTTCGTTTGGCGTGATTCAGATCATAAATGGAAAATTTAGAAGTTTTAGAAGTTTAAAGGAATTTCATTGATTTTGAGGTTTAATTCGATGGTTATGATGTTATTTCGATGTTTTGATTACTGGAATAAGTCTGTAGGATGTGTTTGAGGTTGTGTGTATATTTGGTTTTGAGCCCTGAGGGCTCGGGTGAGTTTCAGGTAGGCGTCGGAGTACAAATGCCTTAGAAAATCTAGTTTGGGTACTGTTTTCTGGCTTTCAGGTAAATGCCCTATGCGAACGCACTCAAGGGAGTGCGAACGCACAGGGTAAAGTGGGGTCTGGGGGTCAGGGTCAATTTGTTCAGTGCGAACGCACTAAGAAGGATGCGATCGCGGAGGGTCCTTAGGAGGGGGGGATACTGTGCGAACGCGGGTGGTAGGGTGCGAACGCACAGTGTTAGCGTGGGCTTGGGGGCTGGGTAGAAATTATCATGTGCAAACGTGGAGCTTTGACCGCGAACGCATTGCCTTATTTCGCCAAGTCATTTTTATACCCAAAAACATAACCATTACGGGATTTACCCCATTTTTCTCAAACTTCATCTTCCCCAACCCTCTTAGGCGATTTTGGAGCATCTCTTCCACCATATCTTCATAGGTAAGTAATTCTAACTTCATTTTCTTCCATTTTCATCAACAATTATTAGATTCTAGGCCTAGAATCATGAAATCAAAAGTAGAAATTGGGGTTTGGGGTAGGGCCTTTTGATTATTTGGGAATTTGACCTCCTTTTGGGGTCGGATTTCAAAAATATATTATATATTCGGGCTCACTGGGGAATGGGTAATCGAAATTTGTAAAATTTGTCGGGTTCCGAGGTGCGGGCCTGGGGTCGTCTTTTGGGTCGATTTTTATAAATTTGCAAAGATTTAAACTTTATTATTCGAAATCGTTCCTTATACGTTTTATATGTATTTTGAAGTTGTTTTAGTTGATTTTGAGCCGTCCGGAGGCCTTCCCGCCCGAGAAGTCTATTTTTGAGTATCGGGTTGTCGTCTTTGAGGTAAGTATCTTGCCTAACCTTGTGTGGGGGAACTACCCCTTAGGATTGAGTCTTCTATGTTGATTGTAGTTCGCGTACGCGAGGTGACGAGTGCGTGCTCTTACTTATTTGCAAATAGATTGCCCTTTAGGGATTTTTAGGTCCTTATGTTCCCCGCGTATGAATTGAAATTGTTATATTTGAATTCCTGATTTCTAGTTTCATCTCTCCCTGCTAAAATTAGAAGTACTTGCCTAGAATTCCTTGTTTCTTATATGATCTTAATTGACTTAAATGAAGACTTTATTTTTCCTACCGTTATACTATATCTTTCTTCATAAGCTGCCCATGTGACTAAAACTAGTATAATCTCGCCCTATAAATGTCTAACAAGTAATCGGAATATCTATATGTTGGTCATGCATGCCCGTGAGTCGTACATTGTGATTTAAATGATTTTCCTCTAAAGTACCACTTAGATTTAATTGATGACCGCCTATGTTGATGGTATTCTTTGATGCTGCCTATTTACTGAGCATTTGTTCAAACTGAGTTTATTCGGTGAAGCTAAGTGTCTAAGTGAAATTGGTTATAGTTGACTCCCTTGCCGGGATGATTAGGTTTCTTGGTTGCAAACTTGAATATATAGAATTGTTGCTATATTTGTCTTGTTTTTCCCCTCGTTATACCATTTTCTCTTTGCGCTTGGCACTTCTTTCAGTGGCTAAATCTTATGAGTGAATTTTTACCTTTTTTGTAATTTAAGTCCTTGTATTGATTTGCTCATCGCACTTTGTATTTGGTCTTGTTTGTTTTTGCGCCGGTTGTGGCAATATATGTTGTTTATGTCGCATTCTGGTTGTTTTCCTCAGTGGCTGCATTGCATATTTAAATTGGGACTACGGACAGAGATCCGGGAGCTTCCCCCTGTACTGCATCGCATATTTAAATTGGGACTACGGACAGCGATCTGGGAGCTTTCCCCCTGTACTGCATCACATATTTAAATTGGGACTACGGACAGAGATTCGAGAGCTTTCCCCATGTACTGCATCGCATATTTAAATTGGGACTACGGACGAGATTTCGGGAGCTTTCCCCCTGTTACTGCATTGCATGACAAATTCTGAGTTGCAGACTGAGTTTCGGTGGTTTTATCATTGAGGAGATTTGGATCGAAAGATTATATATATATATATATATATATATATATATTTAAAAGTATAGCTGAAAAGCATTTATCTCCAGGGAAATTATGTCTGAAGGACTTCTATTTCGAAAGTATATCTAAAAAGTATTTGTCTTGCAGAAGAAATAATATTTGAAAGAGCAGTATTTGGGAAAGTATATTTTGAAAATCACGTATTTTGATGATATTTGAAAGAGCAGTATTTGGGAAAGTATATTTTGAACATCACGTATTTTGATGATATTTGAAAGAGCAGTATTTGGGAAAGTATATTTTGAACTCACGTATTTTGATGATATTTGAACGAGCAGTATTTGGGAAAGTACATTTAAGCACCACATATTTTGAATAGACTATGTTTTAAAGATTTCTCTTTATAAAAATATATAAATATACATTCAGAGAAAGTATGTTTCAAAGAAGAAATTTCTCTATTCCGAAATGATTATATCTTTAAAGCTTTCAAAATAAACTCACGATTTAAAGGTTTTCACTCGAAGGTTTGACCAGTTTTATTGAGTTTATTTGCTAAGGCCTGGAGTGAATAAATTGATGCAGTGCTGAGTTGCTAGTGCTTTTATTAGGTTTTGATTCCCGCCATTTGGATTGCATTCTTTCCATTCTCTTTGCGTATTTCTATTATGTTGTCCGTTGATCGTAATTATTGAATTTTCTTCTGTATTATTCGATCGTATCGTTAATTATATTCAAAATCTTTAGATAGATATTATGTTTCGGTCATTTATGCATTTATGCCTTTTTACTTATTAGACGGTTGGTGTCTTGACTAGTCCTCGTCACTACTTCACTGAGGTTAGTCTTGATACTTACTGGGAACCGTTGTGGTGTGCTCATACTACACTTCTGCACATTTTTGTGTGCAGATCCAGGTTATTGATGTTAGTAGTTGCGCAGATCATTGCTGAGGAGACTCAAGGTAACCTGTTGCTGCGTTCGCAGGCTTCGGAGTCACCTTCCTGTTTTATTTCTATTCAACTATACTTACTTATGCCTCTCGACAGTTGTATTTAGATTTGATAGAAAGCTTTTGTAGAGCTTATGACTTGTATTTACCGGGTTTTGGGAAATTGTAAACTCTGTCAAGATGTCTATATCGAGACTATTATGATTCCTTTATTATTGTTGTCGTTCAGTGGAAATGTTAGGGTTACCTAGTACCTAAGACTATGTGTCACCACTATACCCAACGGAGGGAAATTTGGGTCTTGACAAGTTGGTATCAGAGCTCTAGGTTCATAGGTGCTACGAGTCATAAGCGAGTTTGGTAGAGTCTTGAGGATCGGTACGGAGACGTCTGTACTTATCTTTGAGAGGCTACGGAACTATTAGGACAATTTCACTTCTTTTATTCCCATCGTGCGAGTTCATTGATCTTGAAGGTTGAAATTATCGTTCCATTCTCTCACCGATGGTGAGGACACGAGCTGCGGTTCCTGATGATGTTACCCGAAGCAAACGTCGCAAGGGTAAGAGACAGAGGCCAATGAGGAGCACGTGTCATAGTTAAGATGCCTACTGGAGCATCCGTTGAGTAGTCACTAGTAGTTCTAGTTGGGGGACAGGTACTGGGGGTGCCTGTTGCTACCCCGGACTTCAGAAGACCCGAGCGCAGTTTTGAGTACAATTGGTACATCGACTCAGGCATGGTTTATTCTAGCGCACCAGTTGCTTCACAGATCAAGGGAGGAGTTCATACTCCCACCGTCTACACTCCAGAGCAGTGAGATCATATTGGTCAGGTTCCAGTTGTCATGGCAGCACGACATGTGGTTTCAGTTCAGCCGTGGTTAGGGCAGTAGCATCGGAGGAATAATACCTTGGACTTGAGGGGTACGGCAAGTACCACCCTCCTATATTTCAGTGGAGTGGCGACATATGGTACCCAGGTTTCCTAGAAGGGTGTCAGTATATTCTTGGTACTTCAGGTATTGTGGAGATGAGCGAGATTGCTTTTGTCACGTCTCAGGTTCAGAGTAGTGGTTTGATCAGTGGTGGAGGCATATGAGTTGGGGTAACCTGGCCGAGTTAGCTTCACTAGCGTGGATTCAGTTTTCGGAGATGTTCTGAGGGAGGTTGCACCTCAGTTCCGTCGGGATGTACGGAGCGCAGAGTTTGAGCAGTTGCGTCAGGGCGCTATGTCACTATTGGAGTATGTCGTTAGATTCAGTGAGTTGGCCAGCTATACACCTCACTTGATTGCTTCAGTTAGGAGGCGAGTCCGTAGATTCATTGAGGGACTCATACATGGTAGAGTATTTTGGGTCAACCAGTTCAGTTGCATTACCAGCTTCGCATGGGAGATTTTTAGGTACTCATGGGTCTCAGAGGATCCGTATTGTATGTCTTCCACAACCACGTCGGCAGAGATATTGTTTTCAGTGGGGAGATGTTAGCCACAGGGCAAGAGATTGTTCCAGGATTCAGGTAGGTGTGTTATATCAGGGAATTCAGGCGGGTAGAAGGCACCCAAGAGAGGGAGGCCCGACCCGTTGATGTGTTGCATATAGTAGGCTAGAGGTCGTCGTGTCAGATATCATCATCCAGGTATGGGTTGATGTGCTAAAGTGGGTTACCATTATATTTCACTATAGTCCTGTTGGTCAGGACGAATTTCCATTATTGTTGTTTCATTTATGAGTGAGTTTCATGTTTTGCACTCTATTTTTGTGCTTGCTCCTGTTGGGAGATTCTATGAATAGTAGCTCGTGTCTATCATTGTTTTATTCATCCTTGCTAGTGGTGAAACTGGAAGTGAGTCCATGTCGTCCCTCGTGGTAAGCTTTATGTGATTCTCCTAAGTATTTTGTTTACGAGCTGTGATTTGATACTCCATTGAGATGAGAGTTAAGTGAGCGCTATGATTTTGTTAGCCGAGATGAATTAGCGGGAGATCTCTATTGGTATGATATATATTCGACATGTGACATAGAGTTGAGGGCGAGACCCTCGTGATTCTTTGTGATTTGATATGTTTGGACCAAGCTGAGTACCACAGTGGGATTTTATCAGGATGGAATCCTTGTGATTCGTTCATATGCCTTGCTTCTTTCTTGTTATATTGCTTTTGGTAAGTCAGTATTGATAGAGAGTTATGCCTATGGGCTTGTTTGATAGTTCCTTTATATGTTTCTATATTCATATTCAGTCATTCTCGTTATATGCTTCATTAGTTTTAGTTTGCGGGATGTGTGCCTGGTGGTGTTAGTTGTGGCTCGGTGATTCGGGTGTCTAATGATGAGGTCTTCATGTTTATTGCATCATTATCGGTATTATGGGATTTGGAAATAGAGTTCTTCCATATGTGGGACAATGTTGAGTTGATTTCGGGCAGTTATCGTGATCAAAAGTGCTATTGAGCCTATGTGTGATGTGCTATGTTGTGTGGCTGTGCCTTATGGGCATAAACCTGAGTTGATGCAGCTGGTTGAGGCTAATGCCAGATATGGATTTAGAATCAGGTCTTTTGAAAATGAGTAGAAGGTGAGGAATTGAGGTATGAGGCTTATCGATGGTGATGAGAAGGCTATATTGCAGTTGCGATGGTGTCATCAGGCTTATGTAGGTTGGGGTGACGTGGATCACCCGCGAATGTGTATTGGAAGTGCGCAGTCAGTGATTGGATGAGTTCAAAGTGAATCTTGGCACGTTCGAGGATGAACGTTTGTTTAAGAGGGGGAGGATGTGATGACCCAAAAGGGCATCCCGTATTTTTCTAGCTAATTCTATGTTCCGAGGTCGTGAAAACCTCCTTCTATCTCACCTCAATTGGCGTGCACAGCCCGGGGGTGTTGGTAAGCCTTTATGTGAAAAACTGATAAAAATGATAATTTTGTATTAGAAATTTGAATAAAGTTGACTTCGGTCAATGTTTCTGGTAAACGGACCCAGATCCGTGGTTTGACGGTCCCGGAGGGTCTCTAGGAAAATATGGGACTTGGGCATATGCCCGGAATCGAATTCTGAAGAAAATTATTTTCTGAAAAATATAAAGGTTTTTGAAAATGAAATGTTACGTGAAAACTGTGGTATCGGGCCCGTATCTTGGTTCCGGAGCTCGGAACATGTTCAATATGTTTTATATGTATTATCTGTGAAATTTGGAATAAACGGACTTCGTTTGGCGTGATTCGGATCATAAATGGAAAATTTAGATGTTTTAGAAGTTTAAAGGAATTTCATTGATTTTGAGGTTTAATTCGATGGTTATGAAGTTATTTCGGTGTTTTGATCACTTGAATAAGTCTGTAGGATGTGTTTGAGGTTGTGTGTATATTTGGTTTTGAGCCCCGAGGGCTCGAGTGAGTTTCGGGTAGGCGTCGGAGTGCAAATGACAAAATCTGGTGTGGGTACTGTTTTCTGGTGTTCAGGTAAATGCCCTATGTGAACGCACTCAAGGGAGTGCGAACGCACAGGGTAAAGTGGGGTCAGGGTCAATTTGTTCAGTGCGAACGCACCAAGAAGGATGCGATCGCGGNGGGGGGGGGGGGGTATTGTGCGAACGCGGTGGTAGGGTGTGAATGTACAATGTTAGCGTGGGCCTGGGGGCTGGGTAGAAATTACCCTGTGCGAACGCGGAGCTTTGACCGCGAACACACTGCCTTATTTCACCCTGTCATTTTTTTATACCCAAAAATAGAACCATTACGGGATTTACCACATTTTTCTCAAACTTCATCTTCCCCAACCCTCTTAGGTGATTTTGGAGCATCTTTTCCACCATAGCTTCATAGGTAAGTAATTCTAACTTCATTTTATTCCATTTTCATCAACAATTATTAGACTCTAGGACTAAAATCATGAAATCAAAGGTAGAAATTGGGGTTTGGGGTATAGTTAGGGCCTTTTGATTATTTGGGAATTTGACCTTGTTTTGGGGTCGAATTTCAAAACAAATTATATATTCGGGCTCGTGGGGGAATGGGTAATCGGAACTTGTAAAATTTTTCGGTTTCCAAGGTTCGGGCCTGAGGGTCGATTTTTATAAATTTGCAAATATTGAAACTTTATTATTCGAAATCATTCCTTATACGTTTTATATGTATTTTGAAGTTATTTTAGTTGATTTTGAGCCGTCCGGAGGCCTTCCCGCCCGAGAAGTCTATTTTTGAGTACCGGGTTGTCGTCTTTGAGGTAAGTATCTAGCCTAACCTTGTGGGGGGAACTACCCCGTAGGATTGAGTCTTCTATGTTGATTGTAGTCCGCGTACGCGAGGTGACGAGTGCGTACTCGGACTTATTTTCAAATAGATTTCCCTCGATTTTTAGGTCCTTATGTTCCCTGCGTATGAATTGAAATTGTTATATTTGAATTCCTGATTTCTAGTTTCATCTCTCCCTGCTCAAATTAGAAGTACTTGCCTAGCATTCCTATTTTCTTATATGATCTTAATTGACTTAAATGAAGACTTTGTTTTTTCCTACCGTTATACTATATCTTTCTTCATACGCTGCCCATGTGACTAAAACTAGTATAATCTCGCCCTATAAATGTCTAACAAGTAATTGGAATATCTATACGTTGATCACGCATGCCCGTGAGTCGTACATTGTGATTTAAATGATTTTCCTCTAAAGTACTACTTAGATTTAATTGATGACCGCCTATGTTGATGGTATTCTTTGATGCTGCCTATTTACTGAGCATTTGTTCAAACTGAGTTTATTCGGTGAAGCTAATTGTCTAAGTGAAATTGGTTATAGTTGACTCCCTTGCCGGGATGATTAGGTTTCTTGGTTGCAAACTTGAATATATAGAATTGTTGCTATATTTTTCTTGTTTTCCCCTCGTTATACCATTTTCTCTTTGCGCTTGGCACTTCTTTCAGTGGCTAGTTCTTATGAGAGAGTTTTTACCATTTTTGTAAATTAAGTCCTTGTATTGATTTGCTCATCGCACTTTGTATTTGGTCTTGTTTGTTTCTGCGCCGGTTGTGGCAATATATGTTGTTTCTGTCGCATTCTGGTTGTTTCCCTCAGTGGTTGCATTGCATATTTAAATTGGGACTACGGAAGACAGAGATCTGGGAGCTTTCCCCCTATACTGCATCGCATATTTAAATTGGGACTACGGATAGAGATCCGGGAGCTTTCCCCCTGTACTGCATTGCATGACAAGTTCTGAGTTGCGGACTGAGTTCCAGTGGTTTTATCATTGAGGGGATTTGGATCGAAAGATATATATATATATATATATATATATATATATATATATATATATATAT